>JAKSZP010007268.1:0-40583 GCA_022478985.1 Massospora cicadina | reverse complement strand
ACCATCAAAAGTATGGCATTAATAATCAGCAATATTGGTCATCTAATGGGAAAGATCTTACCTCAGGTGCCGCTCAAAAATCCTCATGAAGAACTACTAAATCTACCCCTATAAATATCCCTTTATTTTTAATTAATAAAGAACCTTTATTTTTGTCTTTCATAGCTTAATTTTGGTTTATTCATACAGGATTCTGTATTTCTGATTTAAAGAATTATAGCAAAGGAACTAATAACTTTGTGCACTTGTGTCTATCTTTTCTAGAGCCACAGAACTAATAATTTTGTAGGCTTTGTATCGCCTGCTTATCATAATTTCTAGCAAAATCCCATTAGTCACCAAAGAGCTTGATCCCCTGGGCGGCAACAAGGTAGGGTTTCTGTACCTTGGGTGCCCCATCCCTTGGTGGGCGTTGCCACACAATATTTTGCTCAAACTTGAAGCGGACCTTAAAAAAGCGGCTTGGAAATGGCAATGGCTCAATCTTTCTTATCAAGGCAGGGCCATTGTCATGAACACTTTTATTCTTTCCAGCTTATGGTACATTACCAGATATATTCCACCTCTGGTATCTTCCATCAGGAGGATACAGAGTTCAATCATTAATTTCATCTGGCAAAGGTGGGTGTCAAAAACCAGTTTTTCTAACTTGTGTCAGGAGGTGAAGAAGGGGGCATCAGTCTAATTAACTTCAGGAGTATGATCAACGCACTTCAGCTGAAGTGAATAACATGGGTCTCTTAGGAGAATTCCATTTGTTGGGCTCCAATATTAAAGGACTACCTCTCTAAGGATTGCAAGGACAGAACAAACAAGGGTCTTGATGTCAGCTGGGGCATCAATCAAGGGGTCATTCCAAGCGCGGGGAACCTACCAGGCTACTGGAAGGATTACTTTAGAGCTTGGACAGGCAATAAGGGAAGATTGGAGGGTGGAGAATGGACCATCTAAAGGATTTAGGCAATTCTCCTTTGGGGAGGAGCTTGGGGACTGGAGATGGAACCTCGTCTGCACAAGGCCTTCAAGCACTTTATTGGGGCAGTTCACTGGGGAACCACCTTGATGGTGATGGCTGAAGAGTTTTTAGGGTGGAAGTAGCTAATAATGTTGCCAGTGCCTCCAAGGTGATGGTAAGGAAGGCATGGGATTTTGTGGAAGCAAATGAACTGCCTTCTTGCTGGAGAGAAGTGATACCTTCTCTGGCTGCATTAGAGGCTAGGGAATCCTGTTCAGAAGTCCGTGGAGGGCATGATTGGCAGGTGTTCCCACAAGGAAGAGAAGGCTGGAGATATTTTAGATGGGAAAGCCTCTCTATCCTTTGGGATTGGCTCAAGGTGGGGGGAGGTAGTGGTGTCTGCCTCTCAGATTTCACAACTTCCAGGTTCTGAAAGTTACAAGGCAGAGAGCTTTTCTTGACGTAGTTGTCCCAGATTACTTGCAAAATATGACCTGGCCTGATGGACCTGTGGTGGAGGAGGGTTAAGGGATACTGTTCTAAGTTCAGAACTTTCTCTTCCAACTCTGCACCAACATCTTGGTCACTGGGGAAACTCTGCATAAGTGGAGTAAGCATAAGGAGGATGACCTTCTGTAGGCCTTTAAGATGCAGAGGGGAGGATATGGAAAAACACATCTCCTTGGAGTGTCCAGCAGCAGATGTGTGGAGAAGTGTTCTCCTATGGTATGAAACATACCAACCAGGGTGTAAGTTATCCTCTGGTCATCTCGCATGACCAGAGATTCTGACTGCATATGTTCCTCCAAGTCTGCTTGCAGATAAGGAGGGGTTCAGGGTCTGGTGCACAATATGGGGGAGGTGATGTATGGTCTATAGCTTGCTAGAAATCAGTGTTGCTTCTCTTCAGAAGGAACCCAGGCGACAAGCTCCCTGGCCATAGTCAAACGATGGCTAGAATTAGCTGTAAAAAGCTATCACAATCCTCTTTCCTCAAGTAAGTCTAACTTGGAGGTCAGTCTGGTCTCATTCCTTGCGGTAAGAAATGGGAGGCATATCTCTGAACTTTTTTGGTAGCCTTTGCTACCTGGTATACCAAACAGTGAGAAATATATCAGTTTCAGGGTGGTGTAAGCCACTCCACCCGCGGTTATGCCCACTGTCGCAATTTTGATATGACTTGACAATAGTCTTAGGACATCCGGGAAGAAACTGCCAAACACAGCATCAGTTACAAATATTTGATTGCCTTGAGATGAGGCGATAATGGGATATAACGAGTTCATTGGACATAATGAGTTTATTAGTTCGCCTCTATAATAGGCGATAAGGCAATAAGGCGATGTTGATGTTTGACAAATATGAAGTAAATCGCCTACAAATAGGGTGACAGCGGATTAAGAATAATAATCCAAAAATTGAGGAAATCTGCGGAATAGAATAACCCAAGAAATGAGAAGTAGTATTGCCTGCAGCTAATGTATATAAGCAAAATAGGTGATTGAGAGAGGTAGGTTTTTTAATAGGCAGATGAGATGAAACAGCGAGGACACTGTATATATAAAAATAAATAAAAAGAATTGATTGGGGAAATTGCTCCTATTTTTAATATATTTTTGAGTGTGTCTGAAGGACTGACGATCTCCACATCATCCGTCCATTGCTCAGAAGGCTCAACCTGTGCGAATAGCCTAACAGATCCTAGCAATACTGTTCAAAATTACAACAGTGGTGCTCACTACAGGGGGCCCTTTGATCAACCACCCAAAACTCCGGAACTCCAGTCTACAATTATGCCTTACCCAAGTCATGACATTGGGGAGTCCTCCCAAAACTCCATATCCACTTCATATGAGGAAATCAAAGTTACCTTGGATGCAGTAATCAAAAATCAAGCTGAACTCCTTTGAGAACATAACGCGGTCATTCATCAACTTGATAGTACTTTTGGTCAAATAAGAATCTTGGGACAACAAAACGAAGAACTGACTGAATGAATAAATGATGCCACACAGCAGTTGCAATATGCAGAACAAAGATTCTCTACTCCTTCACAGTCATCACGCTGGGAGAATGATGACTATCAAGAAGAAGCATCTTATGTAGGAGAAAACGGTGCTGATCATAGCTACGACTTCCATGATAATAGCACTGGATATTCACATGGGTCAGAACACCACTTACCTCCAGTAATGGCTGTACCACCTACAACCAACAGTCATGCTACCCCCAAAGCAGCAAATATCCCCACTTCTGCTAATCCTGCTCCTCCTCATGAGTCCACTTTCAGGTCTCGTTATGTTCCTCAGTTCAGACCTAACAACTGCGAATGAAAAGAGGAAATTAATATCAAAAAGATACCCCCATTTGACCGCAATGGGAACATCCATGGGTTCTTTAAACGATTTGAGTTCGCTGCAGAAGGAGCCTCTGATAAACAAAAGGCTAAGCTGCTAATATCTGCCCTGTATGTAGGAAGTGACAATCAGGTCACCTGTTACCTTCCCAATAGTTCCATCTCCTATAAGGATGTAAAAGGCACCGTGCTCCACTTGTTTGGGGGAAAACTCAAAAATGTCACAATGAAAAGTGGAATTTTTAACAATCAGGTTCCGTTAAAATGAGACTCTCATTGAGTTTACTGATTGTTTCACCACAAAAGCCCATGTAATGATTGGAGCCGGGTACTTAGCAGAAGCTGACGTGTGTATTGCCATGTCTGCCATGGTGAAGCCATATTGCGAACTTTCTAATGTTATTTCACCACTTCTAGATGACAATGTACCTCTGCTTAAAATTGTACAGTTTCTACAATGGGTATCCACTAACTTTTTGTCACCAAATTTGGATCATAAAACTACCGCTGCCCTGACACCTTCTTATTCTGGAGAATATTATTGGCCACCTCCAGCTTCATTTAGTAATCCTCAGCCTTACTATAGCTCTGCTCCTTGTCCTCGGCCAAATTATAATCAACAGTACAATCAGCATCAATGGGCTGGCCATGACAACCGCCAGCAACCCAGTTATTGACCTGGACCCAATTACGCCAACCGTCAACAACTGATGTACTGACTAGGATCTGGGTATACTGAATGACCCCAAACCTTTCTGATCCAGACCCGCTTATGATAACTCGGGATGTAGTTCTTATGGGGTTAACTGCTACGAATGCGGTTGCCCTGATCATTTGGCAAAGTTCTGCCACAATCGTCATGTGAATTACGTCCAACAAGACCAATACTATTAGGGAAAAGATGGAGCAGAATAGAGACTGGACCCTCTACCTCCGCAATACCCACTCAACACATCCCTGAATCAATAGTAGTATACCCTGCGGAAATTCCTCAGTATAATGACGGAATTCTATACCAACAGCCAGGTGGAGAAGTAAATGTAGTAACCCGAGCTCAAGCTAAGACGGTGGCAGAAGAAGAATCCTTTAAACAACTGAAGCCTTATGCCTGTCAGATGCTCAATCAAGCATCCTCAGATCAACTTGATCCTGCCACATATGCGCCAACTCTGAAAGGAGTAAATGCCGCCCTTCTGGTAGATGCCATTGTCAGAGAATACCCCCAAGTTGGAGAGGGGATAAAGAATTTTCTTGGGAAAAGAGATCCCATAAATGTTCACATATTAAACAGCCAATATTATTCTTATTCTGAGTGTACCTACTGCGATATTTTTGTTGTGAAAAATAGAGTTTGCACTATAATTGATACTTGTGCTCCAGTCAATATAGTTTCCATTAAGTTAATGCAAAAATTAACGTTGAAACCTTATGTAGACCATCGCATGGTTTATGGAACTGCTGGAGCTGTAAGCACTGTCTTCGAGGGAGCTTATAGTGCGCTACCTCTGCAATTCAGGTCCATTGTCATTGTGGCTCCAGAGATTGTGTTACCAAATGAACACTATGTCATATAAATTGGGACCGCTTTTCTACAACATTTTGGGGCTATCATTGATACAATGGAGGAGACCCTCAACATCTTGGGTCAGTGGATCCCAATATACTTTACTACTAGGGGAATACCAAAGGATCTGGTACATACTAGTCATATCAACCTCGCCTACAGTGACGGATATGGCCTGTTTGCTACCATTGACTGAAGCGCAAAACTTGGGCCCTTTCTCAGCAGATTTATGAATACTGAGGGATACCTCTTTGAGCGGCAGGGCACATATCCATCCCTTCCAGCAATCAAGTCTTAGTGAATACTGAGTTAGAGGTAGAAGTGCCAAGTGGGTTATACGGGGAAGTTATTGGGCTCTATCATCAAACATGGTTTGAGTCTCATGTGGCTCCAGGATTAATACTTCTGGGACATGGGGAGATAAAAGTTCTGTTAGCAAACCTGCAGAGCAAACCAATGCAAATCCGCCGCCACCAAACTATACCATATCTACATCTGATTCCCATAGATGAGGTCCACCAGGTTCATAATTTCAGATCATTAGATGAATTTGGGCTACCGCTTGAACCATCAGTTGATGTACTAATGGTGGTACCACGGAGTAATTTAACGGGATTAATGGATGAACAAAAAGTTCATTCAATGGCTTTATTTCAAAAATATAAGGAGATTTTCACTGTTGATGATTACGATTTAGGTTGTGCTTGGGGGGTGGTCCATCAATTGGACACAGGTGATCATCCTCCAATAATGTCTCAGCCAATCCACCACTCTCATGCAGCGTAAGATGTGGTTACTGAAGAAATTGACAATTTATTACAACAAGGGATGCTTGAGCCATCCAAGAGCCCATGGGCTTCGCCTGTTTTAATAGTAAAAAAGAAGGACGGCACCAACTGAGTAGTAATAGACTATTGGAAACTCAACAGAATTACTAAAAAGGATTATTACCCCTTGCCAAGAATTGATGATGCTCTGGACCAATTAGGGGGTGCCCATTACTTTTCTGCGATGGATTTAATATCAGGCTACTGGCAAATTGAGTTGCCCTTGGCGGAATAGGAAAAATGCGCTGTGATCACCTCTAAAGGCCTTTTTCAACTGACATGGATGCCTCAAGGACTTTGTAATGCTCCTGCTACTTTTCAGCGGGCCATGTACACTATTCTTGGCGACCTGAAACTGTCATGCATTCTAGTATACCTTGATGATATTAACATTTTCTCACAAACCTTTTCGGAGCACCTAGGCCACCTAGAAGCAGTATTCCGTCAGCTGGCTGAGGCAAACATAAAAACTAAACCTTGAAAATGCAACTTTTTCAAAGACCAGCTATAATATCTGGGTTTTGTGGTAGATGCAACTGGGTTGCAGCCACAACTGGCTTAGGTGGAGGCCATTGCAAAATGGCTACACCTAATATTAAGCACAATATACAGGTATTTCTGGGGATGGTCAGTTACTATCGACATTTTATCCCTAATTTTAGCTGTACTGGGGGCCCGCTATTTGAGTTGTTAAAAAAGGGCGCTGTGTTCAAGTGGACATAACATCATCAATCCGCTTTTGATGAACTCCATATGGCGTTGAGCAGCACGCTGGTGCTGCAATACCCAAACTTCAATCAGGAATTTATTGTTCAGATGGATGCGTCCCTTTCTGCTGTTGGGGCAGTACTTTCTCAGAAAGATGATGAGGGAGAAGAATATCCTGTTGCATTCTGTAGTCATAGTCTAAACTGTCATGAGCATAACTATACTGTGACTGAGCGGGAGTGCTTAGCAGTAATTTATGTGTATAAACAATTCAGAGTCTATCTGCATGGGGTAAAGTATAAAATTGTAACCAATTACGCATCATTACACTAGTTGCAAAATCTCAAAGAACCAGAAGGTCAATTGGCTTGATGGGATCTCAAGTTACAGGCTTACAACTTTGAGATTCTCCATTGGCTGGGAGCAAAGCATCAGAACGCGGACTGTTTATCCTTGTTACCAACTATTGCAGTGACAGCAGACCTTAGCGATGTGATGTACAATAAGATGCTCAGCGGAAAATATGATGACGAATCGCCTCAAGTAATCAAAATGTTAAACAAATTGCACTCAAATACTTTCCAACGGAATGGAGAATCGTATAAACAAATCAGTGATTCTATAGTAAATTTTCTGCAGCCCTCCGCACAGCTGGGAATCATTTTGAGCACTCACAGGGAAGTCAGGCATGGGGGGTGCATAAGACTATGGAGTTAATACGTCCATGGTACTATTGGGAAAGTATGAGTTTCAATGCGCTTGAAACTATTTCCTGTTGCCATCAGTGCCAAGTGGAGAAGCCATTATGTTGTACAACGTCCTATTGGTTAATAAAACCATATCTTGCTTGGCATACAGTCTCCCTCAATGTCATTGGGCCCTTGCTGACAGGAGCCAACTGTTGTAAGTAAATCCTTGTGGTGATTGATCACTTGACCCGGTGGGTCAAAGCAAGGGCAATATGAGATCTGGGGGCCATTACAGTAGCTAAATTTGTGCTAGAATGCATCATTCAGTGACACAGTTGCCCTCAGTTTATTCTCACTGATAATGGCACCAACTTCACCTTGCACATACTTCCTAAATTGAACGAGCTTATGGGGAACCGCAGAGTTCTGATGACCCCATACCACCCTGAGTCCAATAGAATGGTCAAATGAGTGAATGGAACTCTGGTGAACATACTCTGAAAAATTGGTAGTGGATCACCCTTCTGATTGAAGCTCCCTCCTTTCCACAGCCATGTTTGTGTATAACATTAGTTACCACTCCGCCACAGGAAAGAGTCCATTCCAATTACTATATAGCTGACACCTGGCTCTTCTGGCGTTTCTTTATGCATGTGTAGAAGACACTGGCGGATTAGAACCTCACCACTACTTGACTAACCTCACGAACATTCTGATCAAGCTACAAAGCAAAGCATATTCCTTCAGTTTGGCTAAGAAGATTAAGAATCAGGCAGCTGATCAGACGCACCATAGTGGATTGGTGTCATTCAAGGAAGGTGATATGGTTCTTTTTCACGATCAGCATGGATTCAGATGGAAGCATAAACTTGCCAGTATTTAGATAGGTTCATTTGAAATAATAGAGAGGACTGGAGTCGAAGTGTATACTATTAAGGATCCTATCAATTGACAGGTCATTAATTGAGTACACGCGAAGTTTCTCATGCCTTATAAACAATAGGATCATATCGTCCAGTCAAGGAGGGGGTAATGTCACAATTTTAATATGACTGTATGATAGTCTTAGGACATCCGGGTGGAAACTGCTGAACACAGCATCAGTTATGAATATTTAATTGCCTTGAGATGAGGCGATAATGGGATATAACAAGTTTTATCAGACATAATAAGTTTATTGGTTCGCCTCTATATTAGGTGATAAGGCAATAAGGCGATGTTAATGTTTGACAAATATGAAGTAAATCTCCTACAAATAGGGCGACAGTGGATTAAGAATAATAAGTCAAAATTTGAGGAAATCGGCGGAATAGAATAACCCAAGCAATGAGAAGTAGTATTGCCTGCAGCTGATGTATATAAGCAAAATAGGTGGTTGAGAGAGGTAGGTTTTTTGATAGGCAGATGAGATGAAACAGCGAGGACGCTGTATATATAAAAATTAATAAAAAGAATTAGTTGGGGCAATTGCTCCTATTCTTAATATATTTCTAAGTGTGTCTGAAGGACCAACAATCTCCACATCATCCTTCCGTTGCTCAGAGGGCTTGACCTGTGCGAATAGCCCAATGGATCCTAGCAATACCATTCAAAATTACAACACCCACATTTGTGATGCTTAGGTTTGCGCATCCCCAGTGCAGTGAGTGCAGTACCCCAGGTTTCATCCTGCAAAGTTGTCTGCACTGGGTGCCCTAATGGACACACAAAAACTTAAAGGTGAGTTGTTAATTTTGAGCACAGGAACTCTGTACTTCATCTTAATGTTTGATTTTTATTTTTGATTTATTAGTAACTAGCATCCAGATACCTGTGCTTTGCTATTAATTGTATAGTTTATCAGATGATTCATATAGTGTAAATCCACTAAACTTCTTAGCTAAAACCATCTATATAACAAATTGACCAATCACCAACTGCACATCAAATAGAACTAAACTTATTAAATTTATAACAACCAAAACCATCAATCATAACTAATAACTAAATTTATCTAATATAATCAACCAATCATCAAGTTCTTTGTAAAAAAACCTAAACTAATCAAAACAACCTAAACCACTAACAACTTAACAAAACTATTTAAACTATGTAATCAGCCAATCACTTATAACTTACTAAAAAGATTAACTTGAAAATTAGCCAAAATGATCACCAACTGATTGGCAAACCTTTTTAACTAACTTTGAGAAAGAAGAAGGTTATCAATTCAACCTGTATGTATGTTTTTTCTTTTTTCTATTGTCAGGCAACTAAGGGATTCTAGTGTATCCCCCAACGGGCGGCAGGTGGTGGAGCGTAATTCTCAGGGCTTTCAGGATGGTCGCCTTGTCAGTCGTCATCAGTCATCTGGGTGTTTATGACTTAAAACGCCCAGGGAAGGAGAACTTTTGAAAACTGGATGATAAGAAACACAACAAGAAATTAAACTTTAGAATCTGATAAGTTATTGTGATAAGGACTGCAGGTATTTATACCTGCTTCTAAGGATATTTTGGTGCCTAGAATAATCTAAGGGAATTAAGTGAAATCAGGATAAAAATGAATATTCTATGAACGTGGCGTTATTAGTCAAATGGATTAGAATGGAATTATTTATCCATTTGACACTCCCCCTATTCATTTTTAAACTGATAAAATATAAGATCGTTACCATTGATGATTGACTGATATGGCACTCCATTAAGGGTTCTAGGTTGTAGTTTCCATAGGGGAGTACTTTGGTAACTCTAAAAGGCTCTTTTAAATGTGGGTGAGTTTTCTTAGAGTGAGAGTTTATAAGTTCATTTTGATACAGGAGGACTAAATCTACTGTAAAAACCTGGAGGGTCTTGAGGTGGTTGTCATAGTTGGTCTTCATTTGATGGACATGATCTTGTACCAGTTTATTCATGTCAGACCGTTTTAAGTGGTGGGTTGATGGAAAATGGTTGCTGAGTTTCTTGGCTAATAGGTTGGGCTGGAACTTTATTTCAAACAGTAGTTCATATGGTGTACGCTTGGTAGTACTATGGATTTTGGTTTGGTATGCCAAAAGGATGGTGGGTAAGCGTTCAAGCCATTTATCAGGGTTGTCTGTGGTGCTTCTTTCCAGATTATACATCAGTGTTTGATTCATCCAATCTGTTAGTCTGTTACACTGAGGGTTGTATGCTGTTGTCATAGAGTGGTGAGTGCGTATCTGGGCTAACATTTTCTCAATTAATTTATTATTGAAATGTGATCCCCAGTCAGTCAGGATAAGCCAAGGTGGTCCATAGATATTAAATATCTTTTCATATAGGAATTGGGCTGTGGTAGCTGCATCAGCTCGTGTAACTGCTTTAGCAGCAGGCCAACGGCTAAAGTATTCAGTGGCTACTAGAATATACTTTGATCCATCAGTGGCAACCCTTAAAGGTCCCATAAAGTCAAGGCCCCACGTCTCAAATAGTCTAGGTGTTGCTATAGGGTTCAGGGGTTTCTGAGCACCTAATGACTTGGCAAAGACTTGGCAGGCATGGCATGTGGATACATAGTTGCTAACTTCATTGTAGGCGTTTGGCCACCAGTATACAGCTAAGAGTCTCAACCATGTGGCTTGTACTCCAAAGTGTCCAGCATCATCATGAGCCTCCTTCATCCACTGCACGCGTTAGCTTCTTGGGACCACCTGGGCCACTGACCCCTTGGTACATACATATAGATTCCCTTCAAATGTTATAAATTTTGAACAACGTTTTTTAAATGATAGTATATCCTGGACACCACTTGGTACTTTGAAATCCTCTAGGAACTTCCATATTTGTAGGAGCTCATTCTCGTGATCAATCTCCCCATATGGAAGATTGCTGGTCCCGCTGGATTATTGTGAATTTGTGATAGCCCATCCGCTACTGCGTTAAGCCATCCAGGGAGGTGCACCAGTTTCAAATCAAACTCCATTAGCTCATATCTCCAGTGTACCTGGAAACCATTTGGAATGGGGTTATTTAGCAGAAATCTTACTGCTGAGTTATTAGTAAACACTGTGACCTGCTGGTCCAACAGATAATATCTGAAATTACAAAGAGTGAACACCACAGCTAGAACCTCTTTCTCATATGTTGAGTAGTTTTATTCCGATGGGGCGAATTTCTTGGAGATGAATTCAACTGGTAGATACTTGTTTTCTTGAAGCTGCGTAAGCACAGCCCCAATGGCTGAATCACTGGCATCTGTAAACACCTGAAATTCTTTATCAAAGTTAGGGGAAGATTAAAATAGGAGCTTGAACTAAGGCGTTTCTCAGGCTGACAAACCTCTGGTAAGCCATATCACTGAAGTCCTAATGGGTTCCCTTCTTCTGGAGTTGATACAATGGAGCAGCTATCTTGCTGAAGTTTGGAATAAAGGCCCAATAGTAGTTGACAGTTCCCAGAAAGCTAAGGAGCTCAGCTGCATTATTTGGGATGGGCCAGATAGAAATGGCTTCCACCTTAGAGGGGTCAGTGCGTTTTCCTTCTGGCAAGGTAATGTGCCCTAGCAGCTTCAGCTCTCTTGTGCAGAGTATCAGCTTTGACTCATTGATGCCAAGGTTTGCTTCCTTAATCTGACTAAGTACTTCTCCTAGGCCCTACAGGTGCTGATTGAAATTAGTTGAATATATGGTGATGTCATCGAGGTAAACAGTGACACACCAACTTTTTAATCCACGGAATAATTCATCCATAACCTTTTTAAAGGTTCTAGGAGCTTCATTAAGACCAAAAGTCATTTGAGTGTATTCAAACTGTCCAAATTTGGTGACAAATGCCGTTTTCATGATAGACTTCTCCTCCATTGCCAGTTGATAGTATCCAGAGAACAAATCATTATTGGTAAAGTACTGAGCGCCTCCCATGGTATTGAAGATGTTTGTGATCAGTGGCATTAAGTATGCATTTTTCTATATTACTCTGTTTAGGGGGATGTAGTCAACAAACAAGCAGAGTTTTTCATTTTTTTTGGGACAACTACAACAGGAAATGCCCACGGTGATTGAGAGGGGTGAATGAGGCCACTGGTTAGGCCTTTCTTGGTTTCTGCTTCAACAAATTTTTCTCATGCTTGTGGCAGGCAGTAGGGTCAACTGGCAATAGTTTTAGCATCACTGACATCAATCTGGTTTGAACATAAGGTTGAGAGGGGAACATCATCGCCATCATGGCAGAAAAGCGTCTTAAATTATCTGAGTAGTTGCAATAGATCGGCCTATTGCTGATCCTTCAAGTGGGTTAGAAAATTAATTTTTCTGTTAACTCATCACACCAGTAGGTAGACAGTTGCGCCGGGGTATCTGATGGCCTTTCTGGTTTGGAATTTGTAACAGTCAGAGGCTTCATTCCTTTTTCTGTCTGCATAAATCATTGGTCTGATTCAAAGTTGGAATGTATTCCAAACTCCTTCAGGGCCTTCAGGGAAAGCAACAACTGGAAGTGGTTGTGAACAAAGAATACTGCAGTAATATAGTGGATTTTGCCAGCTATCTCCACAGGAAGGTTAAATACTTGACCACAACAAGATTGGTGAGTCCCACCAGCCATCAAAAAAACCATGTCACTCTGAAGGATGTCCTCATATCCAATGTCCAAAAGGAACGTCTTTGTTACAATATTTGCTGAAGAAGCTGTATCAAGGAGGATGGGCACTGAGTATCCAAAGAGGGAACCCATGGTGCGGGATGCTCCTGTATTAGTAAGTAGGGACTCCTGCTTTGGACCTCCATTTTGAAGCTGAGTTAGCCCAATGGCTCGGTGAAGGTCTTGCCATAGTGCCGGGCTGGACTTGCACAGGTCCCCAAGAGGTACTGGGATAATTGTCTCTTCTAAAATCTTGGTAGCTGAGACCCCTTTTGTCAGTATGACACTGGGCTAGGAACTGGTACTATAGGTTGTTGTGGAACTCAGAATTTTGTGGTAGTTGTTTTCTTCACTACTTGATGGGTTTCTGTAGGGACAACAGCTGTATTACTTGGGTAGTGTTGAGGCTGCAGGTTTTCTATAGCCTGCTTGGCAAATTCAGGTAACTGGGGAGAGGTAACATCCTGTTTTCCTCTAGGTTCATCATATTCTTCCATAGGTACTCCATGTGGTTCATTAGGTTCTTTCTGCTCTGGGTTCAAAATGTTATCAATTCTCATTTTTTGTTGGGTCATATATTATGGCTGGCTAATTCTTCTTGCTTCCATTTTTCAGCAGCATATATTTCTGCCAGCAGGAGTTGTCAGGCTTGTTCTGTTTCAGGCTTTGCTGATGAGTACTTAATCTGTCAGAGGGGGCTGAGGCTGTCCTGGTGGTGGTCCAACATAGGGGTGCTGGTAAGGCATTATCCCCATCCCTTAGTTTCATTTGATGGTGGGGTTGTATAAGAATAGGGATACAGTGAATAGGGTCCCACTGGCGCTCCCCCATAAGGCATTGGTGGCAGATTAGGGTACTGATGGGGTATAGACTGAGCAAAATTTGCCTGTCCAGGAGCTGGAGGTGCACCATGATTTCTTCAATTAGCTCTGGTAGGACATCTTCCAACTAAATGAACCACTTTGCACCACCAGCAGAGGTTTTGGCACTGTCTAAAATGATGCCCAGGCTCATTACAATTTTGACAGTAAAGGTTGTTTCATGGGGTCATCCTTGTACTAGCATAGTGAGCTGTTTACTTGCTCTGAAAGGGCATTCATATGTGTGGTAAACTCAGAAGATGGGTTGATATGTTGGGGCTTTGTGGTAGCCTTACCCTCAGGTTCTTCCTCCTCTAGCTCCAGCCTTATGGTGTTTGATTTTGTAGATCAACGGCTGGCTAGACGAGCATATTGGCGGCAGACTTCAATAGCATGGTTGGCACATAAAGGTTGGGAAACCAGAACAGCATTTAGATATGGTTCTTCTAAGGCATTAATGAACCATTCCAGTAACTTTTAATCCATATCGTCACAGCATCAGTTGCTAGACTGGTTCCATTGTCCAAGTAAGTCCTCAAATTTATCCAGGAAATGGTCAAATTAATCAATCCTTCAGGTGCATGCGCCAGAACTTCTCTTGTAATTGTGTGGTAGATATCCAAAACTTGGCATGGGCACTCTCCTGCCATTCACCCCAGGTGTCAAATGAAAGGTTGGCACTATGCCACCGCCTTGCCACACCTATTAGAAGGCTGGGTACCTCATGGAGTCATTGGCGGTCACTCACATCATAGTCATCTCCTCAAGAGTATAAACTTCCAACCATTCATCTATTGGACCATTTTCAAATTTCTCTAGGTTTTAACTGGCGTAGAGTTTTATTAACATCAGGGTAGCAGCCTGGCCTTGGAAGGCATTTACAGGTTCCCTGGCAAGATCACCAATTTGTCAGGCAACTAAAGAATTCTGGTGTATTCCCCAACGGGTGGCATGTGGCAGAGCGTAATTCTCAGGGTTTTCAGGATGGTCGCCTTGGTGGTCATCATCAGTCATCCTGGGTGTTTATAACTTTGTCAGGAAGTCAATATGACTGGAAAATACGCTACCTATATCAGTGGATTGAAGTATGAATTGAGTTGAGTCTTGAGATTAATGGGAAAGGTATATGAATAACAATCAATTGAAATGTCAATCATTCAGCGAATCAAGGGGAATTACGCTGAGATTCAATATAAATGAGAGCTTCTAGAAAAGGGAAGATGAATAGAAGACTACCAAGCTGAGGATGTATCCAGCTGGGGAACAGAGATATAAAGAGTCATATGGAGGATTGAAGGGAGGTCTTTCTTAGGTGATTAAGTGATTGCAGATAAGTCCACAATTAGTATAAGTTTAACAAAGATTAAAATAAGGGGGGATTGCTCCATATATAGTTTATTGAGTTTTTATTAAGTTGGTGATCTTCATATCATCCGATTTGGTTGCTCAGTGGCTAATACCCTGTGAAAACCAACTTGGCGGAATCAAGCCTATACGCCAAGAATCAACAGTGGTGCTCACTACACGGGGCCACTGGTCAACTGTAGTAATTCAACGCTAGAATACAATGATGAGCCCACATTTGTTACAACAAAATTTGATTGGATTCCATGCACGTTATGCCAAAGAAGCACAGGAGGCAACTAAAAACAAACCAGTATTATTTACTATAACTGAACCAGGTAATGAAGAGGTTATGATTAATCTGCAAGTAGGAAATGGCCCTGCGCTGACAGCCAAGTAACAATGGTGCTCCACAAATGTGACCCCTCAGCAGCTGTGGAATATTATGGAGTGGCTGTTGCATGGGTATTGATTATATGAAGATGAGGTGGAGGAGTATGCCTTGAGTTTGTTTTATAACCAATGTGATCAAGAAAATTGCTACACCCTGTACATGTCCTATCTGGATACAACTATGTTGGGGTTGACTCATTGCCTTGGTACTCATGGAATCGAGGAGTATCTCATCACCTATGTGCAACCATCTATTCACCAGCTACTGCATGTGCTGGCTCGCCACAATATAGAGATTGGAGATGTAACGCGGTTCTCTTGAGCACAGCAAAAAAATACCTGCCTCCTGCTCAACCACCTTGATCGCTCTTTTTCAGAAGTACAGGGGGCGCTGGTTCAGATGGACCATTGTGTTGGGGAAGTCTGCCATCGATTGGACATTTAGGTATCACAGTTAAATCTAGTTTTACCCCATGTAATAGGAAAACTGTTGAATTGGCATGGACTATCAGTGGAATAAATCCAGGATGTAACAACGTTGGGAAGCAATACCATGCACTTCATGATGGATCTAGCATAATGGGCAGAAGCGCTCAAAGCTGTGATAGATCAACTAAGGGAAAAAATAGCACTTATGTAACAACAAGTGGCAGATCAAGTAGGTTCTATCTCAGCTGAATTAACCCAACTTTGCATCAAATGGAGAAGTCAGCAGATGACAAGTAAATGCACTTATCATTTGGTCAACGTTCTCCAAATATTTCCAGCTAGTCTGTTGGGTTACCCAACTGGTAATTGTTAGCCAGGTGGAGCGTAGTCAAGCTTTTCCTCTTCCTATTGCTGAGAAAAGGGAGTATGTGGACATGCAAGGATGGCTTGATACCCTTTAACGGACCAACAAGGAATTGGTATGGGAACAATCCACCCTCTTTAACAAAATAAATAACGCTAATCATCAAGCAGGTAATGCTAGCTGGCAGCATGCACAAATGCAGAGCGTAATCAAAGAAGTCCTCTCACAACTACAAGCAGTGGAGCAACAACTGAACATTGAGCTGGAATTTTATCAAAGAATTGCAACATCAATATGAGACATTGCAACAAGAATTTCAGGATGGATGGTGAAGATGCTATATGGTTAAAACGGAGCAGTTAATCAATGAACATTTTGTGGAGCATTCCAGAACTGGGGGAAGTGGTGCAGTTAGTGGTGATTCAGGAGAAGAATGCTATAAATCAGCTAACAAATATCCCTCAGGTGGTGCAATGGACCCCCCGCACAACGCTATTTTTTCTGAGTCCAGTTTGATGGATCTGAGTCCATCCAGGTGGCCATATGATAGTTTACAAGGGGGTGGTTCCCTTAGTCGCTCAAGAACTAATTTTCCTGCTTTTTGCGGCAGAAGCCTGGAGTAAGGCAAAGCTATTTGAATTGAGCAACTTCCTCCCTTCAGTCATAACAGAAATTTACACAGTTACTTTAAGCAATTTGAATTTGCTGTGGAAGGGGTTTCTTATTGGTGAAAAGTGAAACTGTTGCTGTCTGCCTTAGATGTGGAAAGCACTGATCAAGTTATCTGCTACCTTCCAAATAGCTCAGTATCCTAAAAAGGAGTCAAACGATTGTTCTTTGGCTGTTTGGGGACATGACCAAGATGGCCCAATGGAAGGCTGACTTTTTTAACTATACAGTTTCACCAAAATGAGACCCTGTTGGAATTTGCTGAATGTTTCTCAGCAAAAACACATGTACTACCAAGAGCTAACATTTTATCTACCAAAGATGTTAGTATAGTGATGATGGTGGCCATCAAACCATATTGGGAACTATATAATGCTATGTCTCACATTTTGGATGAAGATGCAGAACTTATTGGAATCATGAACACCTTACGTTGACTCTCCACCATGATCAGTGCCTCTAATGTAGCCTGAAAAATCTCTGCTGTCTCTGCACCAAACCCTTCAGGATATGGGTCACAGCAACTGAGCTATCAACTGCTGGAACATATTTGTCCCTCATATAAATTGGTGAACCCTTCTCAGCCTATGTACGCTCCACCAGTTTGTCCCTGACTCTGGAACCGTACTATCAATTTCCAAACTGACCCTTACACTGCAAGCCATATATGTGAACCTTTTATGAATACCTGCTTCCAATGTGGATGAAGAGGGCATTATGAGGGTAATTTCTCCAACAACCTACAAGTGTATGTGATGCCAACTGATAAATGAGCAGGGAAAAGCTCGAATAGAGTAGAGATGGGACGCTTTACCTTTGCCAAGTCCAATTCATTTGTCCCTAACAATTCCCAAGCAGCTCTTTGGGTAGGAATTAGAACTCAATTGGATGATTTGTTATACCAACAGCTTTTGTTGGGTATCCCCACTTCCATTTCTGAGAATAGGAATTCTCCCCCAAGCCTGGAGTTCCACCAGGACATGCAGAAATCATATGCATGGAAGATCCTGAAACAGACTGGCATAAGCAACGTATATCCCTCGATGGATGTCACCTCTTTAGTAAGGGTTAATGTAGCCATTCTGGTGTAGAAGATTGCTAGTGAGTATCCATAGGTTGGTAAGGGCATTTTCTCTCTTTTGAGTAACACAAAGCCCTTGAACATACATGTAATAAACACTGATGGTTCTTCTTACTTGGAATGCACTTACTGCAATATTTTCATTCAAAACACAAAAATTTGCGCTATCATAGACACAGGAGCCCCTGTGAACATAGTCTCTATCAGGGTGGTGGCTAAGCTTCTGTTGAAACTGGATGTGGACCATCAAGTAGTATATGGGACCATGGGGACGCACAGCACTGTGTCAGAAGGAGCATATAGTGCATTGCCTTTACAATTTGGGTCAGTTCAGGCTTCTGATCCTGTGGTAGTTCTGCCAAATAACAACTACAACATGTTGATCAGCGCAGCATTTATGAGGAAATTTGGTGTTGCGATAAATATGGCAGAGAAAACTATTAATATTTTAGGATAACATATTCCCATTTATTTTAACTCTTGTGGAATCCCAATGGATCAATTCTGCTCTAGTCAAATTAATCTAGTGTACAGCAATAGAGTAATTCCTTTTTCATTATTAAAAAATGAAGCAGTAAACCAGGGCCCTCCTCAACCAGATTTATGAGTACATAGGGATTCCACTTTGGGCAGAGAGTGCTTTGAGCCTACCATCTGGATACCAGTGCATAGTGGGGCTGATCTTGAAATCAATGTCTCTAAAGGGCTTTATGGAGAAATTATGGCGCCTCATCAGCACACATGCTTGAACCACATGTGGCTCCAGGGCTACTGCTCCCTTGGAATGGGGAGGTGAGAGTGCTGCTAGCGAATTTACAGAAAGAGATCATAACAATCCAGTGGCACCAAGTGGTGGCTTACTTACAGTTAGCTCCTTTAAAGGAAGTTCACTATATTCATAATTTTGGCTCATGGGAGGATCTCAGACTACTGATATGCTCATTGTTTAGCATATTAACTGTAGTTCTGCGGGAGGCACTTACTGGATTATCAGCAGAACAGCAAGATAAGGCTATGGCATTATTTGAAAATTATCAAGATATTTTTATACATGACAATCATGATTTGGGGTGCGCTTAAGGGGTGGTACATTGTATAGATACAGGGGATCACTCTCTCATTCGATAGTAACTTATTAGATGATTAAAAGTGGCGGAAGAGTTTGTCTCTGATGAGGTGGATAAACTTATCATGCAAGGGATGCTAGAGCCATCAAACAGTCCATGGGCATCACCTGTGCTCATTGTAAAGAAAAAAGATGGCTCAAATCAAGTGGTTATTGACTATTGCAAACTCATTAATGTAACAAAAATGGATTTCTACCCTCTTCCACAGATTGATGATGTGTTAGACCAATTAGGCAGAGCAAATTATTTTTCTGCCATGGATCTGATCTTGGGGTACTGGCAGATTGAATTGCCATCAATGGAGTGGGAGAAATGCGCTATCATCACTTTGAGAGGGTTATTTCAGCCAACTGCATGCCACAAGGGTTGTGCAATGCCCCAGCTACGTTCCAGCATACCATGGATACAATTTTAGGTGATTTAAAGTTGTCCTGCATCTTAGTTTACCTCAATGATATCAATTTTTCTTGCAGATGTTTACAGAGCACCTTGCTCACTTAGAACAAATGTTTCATCACCTCACTACTGCTAATATCAAAATTAAGCCTTGGAAGTGTCATTTCTTTAAAGAAAAATTAGAATACCTTAGGTTCATTGTAGATTTAAAAGGGCTTAAACTGCAGCCAGCTAATGTGGAAGAGATAAGCAAGATGACTTGCTCAGGTAATAAGTGGGATATTCAAGTGTTTTTGGGGATGGTCAGGTACTACCAACAGTTCATTCTCAATTTCAGTTGTATTGAGGCCCCGCTTTTTGAGTTGTTAAAGAAAAATGCTTCTTTCAATTGGATGGAACAATGCCAGAATGCTTTCAATGTGTTGCAAACTGCATTAGCAAGTACACCCATTTTGCAATATCCCAACTTTGACAAACAATTCATAGTGCAAACAGATGCATCCCTCTCCACTATAGGGGCAGTATTATCTCAGAAGGATGATGATGGCATAGAGCATCCTGTCACATTTTGTAGTCAAATCTTGAACTGTCACAAATGAAACTACACCATTACTGAGCAAGAGTGTTTAGTGATGATCTACGCTTACAAACAGTTTTGGGTATATCTACATGGGGTGAGATTCCAAGTAGTGATAGACCACGATTTCTTGTGATGGCTGCAAAATCTGCATGAACCAGAAGAACAGCTTGCATGTTGGGCACTGAAGCTCCAGGCATATAATTTTGAGATTATACACCATCTGGGAGCAAAACATCAAAATGTGGATTGTCTTTCCTGGCTGCCTATGGTTGCTATCACAGTGGATTTAGCCAACATAATGTATAAAAAGATGGTGGTGAACAAATACTATAATGAGCTGCCACAGGTGATCAAGGTAATAGATAGACTCAGGGTAAATACTTTCCTACATGGGGAGAATTATATAAGCAGATCAGAGACTTGATGCTGAATTTCTCTAGACCTTTAGCTAGACCTGCAATTATTATGGATGCTCATTAGGCTGTAGATCATGGAGGATTATGGAAAATGCTGAAATTTTTGTGACCCTGATACTACTAGGAAAGCATGCATTATGATGTATTGGAAACAGTTAGTTGTTGCCATCAGTGTCAAGTAAAAAAACCATTCCACAAGAAGACCACATACCAACTGGTTAAACCCCAATTTGCCTGGCACACCGTTTCCATTGATGTAGTAGGATCTCTGCCAACTAGCGCCAATTGATCCAGTTATATAATTGTCACCATCAATCATTTGACTCAATAGGTGGAGGCCAGGGCTATTAATGACTTGGGTGCAGTCACCACTGCTAAGTATATAATGGAGTGTGTTATACAGTGATATGGCTGCCCACAAATTATTCCAATGGATAATAGAACCAATTTTACTTTGCACATTCTTTCAAAGTTGAATAAGTTGATGGTGATCCACAGGGTTTTGACTACTTCCTATCATCCAGAATCAAATGAAATGTTGGAGCAGTTCAACAGAACCCTAGTGAACATACTCCATAAATTGGTAAAGGATTGACCCTTATAATGGAGTATCCTTCTATCTACAGCTGTGTTCATGTATTTATCAGCTATCATTTGTCCACTCATAAGAGCCCATTCTAACTGCTGTATGGTCAACATCTGGCTCTGCCCGCCTTGCTTAACTCATGTATAGAGAATACTGGTGGGGTGGACCCTCAGCAATATTTGAAGACTCTTATGAATACATTGATCAAGATGCAAATGGAAGCCTACTCCACTAGTTTGGCCAAGAAGATTTAAGATCAAGCAGCCAATCAAAAGTGATAGAACATACTTCCACTGTTTGCTGTAGGAGACCATGTCTTATTCCATGACCAACACAGGTTTGATAAAAAACAAGCTATTTAATATCTGGGCTGGGCTGTTCAAGATAATTGAGAAGACTGGCATGGATGGCTACACTATTAAGGAACCTGCAGGGGGTCAGATTATCAACCAAGTTTATGCAAAGTTTCTTTGAGCATATAAACAGTAAGAGTCTATCATCCAGTCAAAGGGGGGGGGGGGGTTAATGTTGAGAAGTCAATATGACTGGACGATATGCTACCTATAACGGTAGATTGTAGTACAAATCAAGATGAGTCTTGAGATTAACAGGAAAGGTATATGAATAATAATTGATTGAAATGTCAAACATTTGGCAAATCATTGGGAATCATGCTGAGATTCAATATAAATGAGAGCTTCTAAAAAAGGGAAGATGAATAGAAGACTACCAAGCTGAGGATATATCTGGCTGGGGAACAGAGATATAAAGAGTCATACAGAGAATTGAAGGGAGGTCTTTCTTAGGTGATTAAGTGATTGCAAATAAGTCTGCAATTAGTATAAGTTTAATAAAGGTTGAAATAAGGGGATTGCTCCATATATAGTTTATCAAGTTTTTATTAAAAGTCAGTGAGCTTCATATTGTCCAATTCATTTTCTCAGTGGCTAATACCCTGTGCAATTTTGACTTGGCGGAATCAAGCCTATACGCTGAGAATTAACAAAATTAAAACGCCCAGAAAAGGAGATAACTTAAAACTGGAAGTTAAGAAACACAACAAGAAATTGAACTTAAGAATCTGATAATTTATTGTGATAAGGACTGCAGGTATTTATACCTGCTTCTAGGAATATTTTGGTGCCTAGAATATTCTAGGAAAATTAAGTAAAATCAGGATAAAAATGAATATTCTATGAATGTGGCATTATTAGTTGAACGGATTAGAACGGAATTATTTATCCATTTGACACTATGTTTGTTAGCATAACTCTGTAAATACTGGACCAATTTGGATTATCATCTTCAAAAATAGAGGATGCTCCAACTTAGGTCCCATTATACTTTTGTAAGTATTGGGCAAGTATCTGCCCATTAACTTGGTAATTATAACAAAATGGGCTTGGAAGTGATGGATACTTATGGGTCTAATACAACTCTGGATAAACTTTTTTTGGCATCAGTGAAGCAATAGCTTTGAAGCACTTTTGATATGTTCTATGGTTGGGGGGTATATTCAAAATTCAGTCAGTATGAGCTCTAGTGGGACGAGCTTAAATCATTATAGATGGCTATCATTTTTGCATAATTTGACCAATGAACTCATCTAAATTTGATAAAATGAATTATTTTAGATAGCAATCAATAAATTTACATAGAGTGACTAATACAAGCAACCAAATCTAATAAAATGAATTACTGTAGATGGCAATCAGTAAATTTGGTATACATTGACTAATAAAATAATCTAAATTTAATAAAATAAAGTATAGTAGATGGTGATCAGTAAATTTAGTATACTTTGACTAATAAAATCAACTAAATTTAATAAAATGAATTGTTAGTATATTTGTTTATGAGATACTATATAATAGGACCATCTAGTACTAAAAAAAGAGAATATAATAGATATACAATAAGTTTTAATTTTATAGATAAATAGTAAGTGGTCAAAAACAATATATAGAGATAGTTTATTTAATAAAAGTAGGAAAAAGAGCCACTTTTAAAAATGTACTTATTTTTTGAGGGGAAAAAGCTGGGGGTAAAGTTTTTGAGAAAAAAAACCTCCTTTAAAAAAGCTCTAAAAAGCATGAAATAATTGAGAAATTAAGCCTACTCAATAAAACCCTTTTTTCGATTCTGGTAGAGGAACTTTGAGTAGGGGACGACTGTGTTGGCATTGCACACCAATGCCCTGAACCGAGATAGCAAATAGCAAAGGCGGTCACCATCTAGTACTAAAAAAAATAGCAAAGGCGGTCCATGGAGTTCCTGGCCTATCATACGCCGTGCATGGAGGTTTTCCGGATTTTATCCTCTTTTCCCATTCATTCGATTTCCCCTCATCAGTGCGGTATCATCCCCAGGTTGGCCCACCTCGAATAAAATTCGAATTCAATAAGCCCCTTTTTGAAATTGGCACTATATTTTAACTGACTTATAATAGGTATTTATAATTTATATGCTCAGTATCATATATTCTAAGTTGTTTATAGTTTATACTTGGACCCAATCCAGATATAAGATATAATTTGTAATTTTTGAGCAAAATTCTATAATTCAGTTTAAAATATGGCGCTGACTTCAAAAAGGGGTTTGTTGAGGAGGCATAATTTATCAATTATTTCATACATTTTAGAGCTTTTTAAAGGAGGTTCTTTTTTCCCAAAAAATTTATTTTAAAGAAGGTTCTTTTTTCCCCAAAAAACTTTACCCCAATTCTTTTCCCCCAAAAAAATTAGTGCATTTTTAAAAGTGGCTCTTTTTCCTACTTTTATAAATATTACTTTCTCCACATATTTTTTTGTCCCATTATTATTTCCTTATAAAATTAAACTTCATTGTATATATATTATATATAGTATTTTATAAACAAATTTACTAATAATTCAGTTTATATAATTTAGTTGATTTTATTGGTCAAATTATATTAAATTTACTGATCACCATCTACAGTAATTCATTTTATTAGATTTGGTCACTTTTATTAGTCAATCTATGGTAAATTTATTGATCGCTATCTAAAATAATTCATTTTATAAAATTTAGATGAGTTTATTGGTCAAATTATGAAAATATGATAGCCATCTATAATGATCAAGCTTGTCCCGCTATGATCTTATACTGCCTGAATTTTTAACATATCCCCCAGCCATAGGACACATATCAAAAGTGATTGCGCTAGGATTCGAACAACCGTCATTTAAAATCTAAATTTAGAGCCAAAAGCTGAGCCAATTATGCTAGAGGAGGTATTCGTATAAATAAATAAAAAATTGATTCGAAGCTATCGCTCCACCGATGCCGGAAAAGTTTATCCAGCGATAAACTGGTTTCACAATAGGCTCCATCGCTTCCGAGCCCATTTTGATATCTACTTAAAACACATTCACTGAGGTACTGACTGACTCACTGACTGACATCTAAAACCTTCGAATCTGATAGGTTCAATCTATTTGGGTGAGTAGGTGAAAATTGGCGAATCTTAACGAATTTGAAATTATCGAGCCTGATGGGTTCAATCTGTTTGGGCGAGTGGGTGAGAATTGACAAATATTGTTGAATAATTCACCAAATTGCTCACCTGAAGCTGATCAATTCTAATAAGTTTAATCTATTTGGGTGAGTGGGTGAGAATTGGCAAATAAGATCGAATCTGAAACTATCGAGTATATAGGTTCAATCTATTTGGGTGAGTGGGTGAGAATTGGCAAAAATTATCTAATAATTCACCAAATTGCTCACGAAACTCAACAAAAATCAGCATTAGAGTTTAAGTAGATTAAGTAGTTAGGATAATCAGCTCACCAGCCACGAGGGCAACAGCGAGGCTGTTAGTCCGAGTGGCTTGAGAGTAGTGCTGGCACAGCCTATAGTATTTGTGTGAGCTTATCATCATCTGATAAAATAAATACCGTAGCGAAGCACAGGTATCTGGATGTTAGGTTTATATATTTTAAAACCTGCCTAATTTGGTTCCCTTAATTAATAAAGTACTTTTGGCAAATTAAGTAGAAGTTGATTTAGTAGGTTGGAAGATATGTCACTTGCTCAATGATTTTAAGTACAAAGAGATGTTTCGGGTAGCAGTTTGGTGTTATTTGATTGATTCGATAGGTTTATTTTATTTGGCCGAGTGGGCGATGGCTTTTGTTCGAATCGATGGGACACAGTTTAGTTTTGAGGGGTGATTAGTTAATAGTTGTTTTGATAAGTTAAGTTAGGTTTACCAAAGTGGTTGGTGGTTTTTGGTTGATTCGATTGAGCAATTAGATTTGGCTGAGTGGTTTTATTTTATCTATAATATAAAATCTAAATTAATAAATTGAAAATCTAATTTTATAGACACCGTAGCGAAGCACGGGTAAATCGGCTAGTACTAAATTAATGGGCAGATGAGCAATACTTACAAAAGTAAAAGGGACCTTAGTTGGAGCATCCTCTATTTTTGGAGATGATCATCCAAATCGGTCCAGTATTTTCAGAGTTATGCGCGAACAAACATAGAAAAAAACATACATACAGGTCAAATTGATAACCTTGTCCTTTTTCAAAGTTCGTTATTAAATCAGCCATAACTTACCCGGGCTATCTGAAAAAGTACATTAATCATTTTTATAATACTAACAAAAAATAAGGAAACGTTCTAAATGCCGTCACCTGGTATATGCAAAAGAGCCATAGTATTGCATCTACTTGCTAAATATGGTAGAGCAACACCAGACCAAATTGCTGATAGACATCTTGCATCTTTTCCTGAACTTAGAACCAAACGACATATTAAGCAACATATTTTAAAACAAGCACAAGGAGATGGTTTAGTAAAAAAGAAGCATGACAAAAACATTATTAATCCAAAAACCAATACTTTTACCTGGTTTTGGGAAAATTGTTCCAGAATTGAAATCTGAATTTGAGCAAGTTGATCTACTTCATTTTAGGACCCAAGATTATCCTGCAAGCTTGAGGATAGAACCTGAATTCAGTGTTCCCTTATTGGGTAGAACGGGACTTTATGGTAAATTCAGAAAGTTTGCTCCTAAAGATTACATAGGAGAGCAAGTACTCGCTCCTGATAACTAAATGTCTTAGTTTTGGCCACTTTTTGTCGCTTAAATGTGTTTCCTTTTTCCTCATGTCCTTATTCTCGTTAAATTATTGTTAAAAATAATCATTTTTATCTTGAATTCAAAAACTGATTTATTTGCTTATGTGAGATAGTATTTTTACTTATTTGCTCATATAATAAACTCTAAGTTTTTGCTCATCTTCAAAAAAGTCCTGCCCTTTATATAGCTCTTTTGATGAGCTATTAAAATTAAAACATTAAATTTTCCCACTCAGCGTATTTTATGCGACTGTGTCTTTTTAACTTCTCTTAACTGTTCTTTTTTCACTTTGACGCCGCGTTTGTAACAACTCTATGAATGACAGTAATCATTTTGGTTGCAACATTCTTAATAAGATAAGGAGCTACTTTCTAAGGGAGCTTTTGATCGATGGATTTTGTTAGTTATTCAAGCTTTAGTTACAATGAACTAGAGAAACAAAGGAATACAGCAAAATTTGCTAATTTTGTCCATATATCTATAATTTATTATAAAGCAATAACTTTATGTTAAACTGGAGGCAAAGCATTTTACTTTTGACTTTTATTTTTAACTTATGTATTCATTTGGATGTGCACCCACTTAGCATTTTTTGTATTAAGTGTATAATAAGCTGTTTAATAACGTTTAACAATAAAATAATGTCTAAATGCTTCGCATAGCTTAGCACTACTATAAAGTATTGTGCTGTAAAGCTTAAAGCATTTTGGTTATCACTTTTAATTATAATATTAGGTAGACTGGTTTATGAACGAATATAAAATAACGATAAATTAGAAAACTTTGCAAGCCGGTACTAGATGGTGATATGCCTAGCTAAAGGCATATGTTCTAGATCGGCTTAAAATTTAATATGAAGCGTTTAATAGCAAGAGGTGGGACTAGTTTAACAACGGAGTGTTAAGAAGTGATAAACGGAAAGGAGTTGTATTTCGTTGACATTTATAAATTTTCAGAGCTATAAAATGATTGAAGAAAAAGGTTTAATGGAAATACCGGGTATAATGGAGCCTGCGTAAATGTTCAAATTTTTTAAAAGAAAAGACAAGTTTGTTAATGTCAAAGAGTGGCAATTTGTGAAGGTTGTGCTAAGGAAACATGCAAATTTTCATATAAAAATCTTAAATTTTATTGTATTCTTAGAACATTTCTAGCAACTTAACTTAATTTTTTGCTGCTAAAACTTAAGGAGCAATGATAAGAAAATTTTTGCATTATAATTGAGCCTAATCATGTTAATATTGAAGTAAAAAACAGTCTATTTTTTAAGTAAGGCTTCTTAACTCAATTGTGTTTTATAAAAGCATTTGTTAATCTTTAAATATTTTGTTTTTTTTATAAAAATTTAGTCTGTTATTAGCTTTAAAAAATGCAATTTATATAGTATATAACTTATTTTTTGTAGGTTAGTCAGATGAATTTATCTGTCCTGCATATATTTATGTTAGATATATCAGTTCATTCTGTAAGAGCAATTAATACAATGAATATATTTTCTTCTTTAAGTTATTAGAAAATAGAAAATCTTATAATTTACACTCTTTCTTTTATTTTATCCGCATTTCTATACTAAATTATATAATCAAAATTCAGGTTTACTTGAAAGGAAATGGCTAAAAATTTATAAGCTAATTTTGTTCATATATCATTTTCTAGGCAATCACACTATATAGTTACCAGTTAAATGATGAAATATTAAGGGACATTTACTTAAATATAGCCAATTTTAAAAATTATGAACTATTTACCAAGCAAATAAAAGAAAATTCTAAATATTTTCTGTTAACTAAATCTACTAGTGTATTTGCAGAGCTTTTGCAATAAGATATAACACAAAAGTGAGTCAATAAAATGTATAAGATAGTTCAAGTAACAGCTGCAAAACCAATTACTTTGTAATTTCTAGAGGCATAGAGCAATATAGATAGTTTGACACCATGTAAAAAATTACCATATAAGTAAAGCATTATAAATTAATAGGAATGACATATAAGTTTGATATGAAATAACTGTATCTATATAGAATTTATACCAATGTAAAAGAGAGCAGCTAACGATGATAAGACTTTATAATAATCAATCCTTATCAGATACTAATCTCATGAGTGCATAAACAGTTTAAGTAGATAATGAAGGATGTAGCAGCACATGTGTATAAAGTATAAGCATTTAATATTAATTCTAATTAGTAAGTTTAGTCATTGACTTTAATCCTTGTTTTTTATATTACATTAACGATAAAGAGTTTATAGCTTAGGAGACTTTAGAATTAATTCAGTTTAATTTCGATAGGAACCAATTGAGTAACAAAAAATGATAAAGAACTTATACCTTAACTAATTTAACTAAGTTGGTCAATTTTTCTGAAAACTTTGCAACACACTGCACTCTGAATTAGTGTATCAAAGATTAATTCTCTAGTTTTAAGTCTTAACATATATTACCCTAATGTTCACCATATTATAAGACTAAAGAAGTCTGGAGAGAAGGCTTTAAGAATGGTATAGGAGACAGCAAATTAGTAATTGAGAATTAGGGCTTTATTTTTTGTTGGTAACAGTCTAGTATCTAGGTAAAATACTATGCAGAACTAATTTAGAAGTTAATTGGGTAGAACTACTATAAATATACTTTTTTTCTTAATTTTAGAAATTATTGCTCTATTTATCCACAAAAAACAGATTAATGAATATTAGAAGTTTTTAATAAGATGATGCATATGCATTATTTTTAAAAGTTCTTAATGTGCATAATGCAGCTAAACAGTAATTCATGGTTTTAAAGTAGCGTTTAAGATGTTATCAAACCATCACAATGTTATTTTATCCAGAAGATAAAGCCGTAGCCTTGGATACATCATTGTACAAGACTGATCAGTTGGTAATGAGGTAAAAACTGAATTTTATTGAGATAGTTACATCGATGAGATTGGATTACAAATAAAATAACATAAACCCAAGACAAATTGTCAATATTCCTAATGGTGAACAGATAGCACCCTGTCAAAGATCAAAATCTTGAAAAATTAAAACCCTTAAGATTTAGGCCTCAGTGAGTCAAATAGTCATGTCACATTAAGAATCAGTGATATCTCTAGATTAAAAGATTTGATTTAGAAAAAATTGGTAATCAAAAATAGAACTGATTGAACCATTTTACCAATTGATAATATGGGTGAAAATGCATACTAAATACTAGAGTATTTACCTATATGTCCCAGGACAATAAAGTTAATACTTTCCAGATGTTCAAAAATGACAAAGACTGTTGCTTGACCCTCCTATTAGATGAGATGAGAAGATTTTGATTGAGGAAGAAAAAGATGCTACTTATGCTACTGGTCTCCTACTCATCATATGAAAATTGATAGGTTTTAATATAATAATGCATTCTAAATTAAATCATACCTTCAAATTTAGTATTGTAAGTCTTGGGGACCAGCCCTTGAAGCTGGATAGGGCTCAGCACACTTTCCAGTCAAAGAGGGGGCCCAAGGCTTTTGTGGACCCTCTATCACAACTGGGTGACCTTGCCCACATGATAGATGAGTGCTCAGTGACAGCTTTTCTCCCCAAAGCTGCCCCATTTCCTCCTCTTCCCTCCTCTTCAATCCTGGTAGGATTGATAGAGGGGGTCTGCAGGGAGGTGGTGCACATTAGGGGGCTTGGGGGGGTCTGGAGGCTACCCACTCTCCAGGCCAGCCATAGAAAAAAACTGAGAAAATTGCAATTCTCAGTGTCAGAGGCTGGCTGGTAAATTCTATACTGGGGGGCCAGTTTGGGTCAGCCAGGTTCAGGAGCTAGATTGAAATATGGCTTGGATCAAAAACCTAGGCACAAATGGCTCAGATCATTGGGTCCAACTTTCTGAGGCAGTTCCAGGAGGTTCAGATTGAGTGAGCAGGCTGATTGTGGGATCAGCCCAAATTGTAACAAACCTGATCCATAGACCCCTGCTTTCTGAGATAAATCTGGAATGCCCAAGCCATGCAAATCGGCTGAGTTGAGTCATCAAAACCTGGATTGGCAGCATCAATTTGGCTTAGTTGCAAGAAGTTAGAAAATTTATAAAAATTTTCTAAGCTTCTGCCAAATTGGGAGCTGCCTTTCACCCCCTCTGAGTCAGCCAACCAAATTTCCTCCCCATTTTCTAAACAACCAATCCCCCAACTTCTCCTTATACCTATCAAACTATTTAAAAGGCAACTGGCCCCACTGAGGCCATTTTTAGTTCATTTTTTTACCCTTGTTTAAATAAAATCTATGTATCCGCTCCATTTGCTGCAGACTCTGCCCATTGTTAACACAGATTTAAATCATCATTCTGTCATTCAATTTGATAAAATATGCCATTGCCCAGATCCTTATCCTGATGTTTGCAGACTGGACTATCCAGTCACTTGATTCATTATGCAGCAGCAGATCGCCAATGCAATAATCTGGCCCACCCCCAAAGGCAATCCCACTGTTTTATTCATTCTGTCATATCCATTAAACAGAGACCATTCCATTTATTTGGATGATGAGTCTGCTTAGTTTGCTCCCCAGAGAGAGCAATCTCAAGGTGTCCCTGGCCCACCGCACATGGGTTTGGCTCTATTAGCTGCCCCTGCTGCTGTGGGTTCAGCTCACTAGCAGGACTCTGAGGGTCCCTGTTTGTGGAAGCTCAGTTCCAGCCCCTCCTATGGGGTTTCCCCTACTTCCACCCACATTTCCAACAACGGGGCAGTCCCTGTACTGCCTCCTGTGGGTGCACAAGCCTCTCCCTCAGGTTCTGAAGGCCAGCAATTGCACCCCCTGGAGGAGTCATCATTCTCTCTGCCTCTTCTGCCTTTGAAAGTTGCCCCCAATACAACCATCTGGTTTGCCTTGGGGGCCTCTAGTACATTATTAAATGTTTGCTTTCCTCACATGACCCATAGATCCCCACTTCTCTTAGTTGCTCAAACTGCTATGCCTCTGGCATTCTGGGCCCTCCACTGAGTGCTTGCACACCCTGATTGGGAGCCCAGTCTAGTTCTCCTTATCCACATCCGTGACAAGCATATTTTAGATTCCTTCATAGTTTCACAACGATGAAGTATTCTTCTGTTGTGACCCCAGAAAGTTGCTATTGAAAATCCTTCTAAAATGAAAGTTCATGGCCATCACCTCTTAGAAGCTATTTTGCTACTAAGAGCTATCCCATGGAAGCTAAAATCTCTTCAGACAGTACACCTCCAGGCAACTGAAAACACAAATCTTTAGCTCCACTATAGCAGTAAAGCTTAGAGTGGTGCTCATTACAAGGGGCCCAAAATGTTACAATAAAAGTATTGAACACAACATAGAAATGATTCTAGAAATCAAACCCCATTATCTAATTGGTCAAGGAGCATTAACATTGTAATGATCAAAATCCTACATGACTTTCATATGTTCCTTACCTTTAAGGAATTTCACAAAGATATGAAGAAGGAGTTCCCAAGTTCAGCCATGAGTCAGAATTAAACTCAAGATATTTGGTTTGATTTATATATAGATAATAACTTTGTTAAATCATTTCAGGATGACAATATGAACACAAAGTTTGGATCATACAAACCTATAGAAGGGTATAATAAACAGGATGGAACTGTGCTGATAATATTTTAAGTTCAGATTTAGATAGTCAATTTGTAATTTTTTAAGCTTTTTTAAACCTTGAGAGTGCAAAGCATTCTTAAGCATCTATTATACAGGAAAACATGTTAGAGAATCTAACTTTGTTTTCTCAATTCTTAAATAAAATATAATTTAAAATTAAAAATCCATTTATTTTTATTGTATGATAGAAAATATCACATAAATGAATATTGTGAGTTGTCATAGGTTCTAGATTCTTTATATTTCTTGTCAACAAGACAAATCACAATTTACATCGATGAATCCCCCCTTGGGTTGGGACCATCTAGTACTAAAAAAAGACAAATCACAATTTTATTAATAATTATGGCAAATACTTACATAGAGCATAACTGATCATTAACATGATGCTTAGAGCAGGGAACTTATCTCCTATATAGTCTCAGTTATGTGGACTGCAGCCTAGCTTCCCTTGCCAAAATTATGTGAAATGCTGGGTAGAACCTGTTTGTTACAACCAGGTAGATAAACACATTCAATATAATACCACACTTGCAGCCTGAAAGGTTAGAGTTATGGATAACTTTTAGATTTATACTGCCATACCTGGTTATAACCAACACTAAATTCAGTCTAAAAATATTGGTGGTACCATTTTTGTGATTTTAATCAAGACTATGTTTCTTTAAATTATTTTCCAAAATTAGAGTTTCAACTAGTTGAGCACAATTTCAGATTAATTTGGATAGTTTTGATGTGTTTAGACTTACAGATTTTTTTATTTCAATTTAGCTGCTCTTTTGATTAGTTATTTGTGCTTAGCTATTTTAATGGCTAGTTTTTTTAGAGCGTTAGCCCAAATTGCTAATAGCTTTTGAGCATTATGTGTATTTTATAAAAATTGGAAAATGACATTATATAGTGGGCATTTAATTGCCATTCATGATCTAAATACCCCTTCCCTTTAAATAAAGTACCTTATTCTTAGTTACTAGTTTTTCTAGTATCTGTTTTAGTTTATTGTATGCAACGGTTGACTAAGAACTTTCTTAACAAACAAGAACACATTTTTATCTAAGCCATTAGTGGCTCAGATTGCGCTTACAGTTTCCAAACATTTAAGCCTATTGTAAAGATTCTGATATGGCTGTATAATAAGCCCTAAGTTACTATGACAGAATGGTGGAGATTGGATGAACTGAGTAGTATAAATAATTTTGAGATTACTTTTAAATGAGGCAATTGAGAGATACTGAGATTTGGACAAATAATTATTAAATTGCCTCCAAATTAGGCAATAAGCTGATTTCAATGTACAACAAATATTTAGTGAATTGCCTCAAACTAAGGCAATAATGAATTTATTGATTAGTAGACTCTGATGGAACTAATGAGAATACAGATGAAATGAATAGCTAAGCAAAAGGGTTGGTTTCAGATAAAGTCATTGACATATAAGCAAGATATGAAGATGGAAAGAGGGGGATTGTTTTTATAGAAAGTAAAGCAAAGCAGCGAGTATTCACTGATAATATTATGATAAAAATAATAAGTGTTGTTGGGGCAATTGTTCCATAATATATATTTATTTAAGTGTGTTTTGAGGCCAGCAATCTCCATATTGTTGTCCTATTGCTCAGAGGGTTCGCCCTGTGAAAAACTCTCTCAGTATATAGTCAATTTATCACCCAAAATTTTAACAGTGGTGCTCACTACAGGAGGCCACTGATCAACCACTAAAATAAAAATCTCCATTCCTCAGCTATTTTGCATCAGGCCTGTACTGACAGGGAATCTTACTGATCCACTGTGCCAACCAAATATGTTGAAATTAAAATTTTTTGGACGCTGTGCTTAAAAGGCAGGATGAGCTTTTTAAGGAGGGTTGTATTGATAAGCTGCCTCCATTTGATTGTGATGGGAATATCCATATATCCTTTAAGTGATTTGATTTGTGGTAGAAGCCACCTCAGATTGTGTAAAGTAAAACTTTTAATATCCACTAAGGATGTTGGAAGTTTTGATCAAGTTACCTGCTACTTTCCAAATAGTTCTGTTACCTACCAAGAAGTGAAGGATACTGTGCTGCAGTTGTTTGGGGATACTGCAAAGATGTCACAGCAGAAGGCTGAGTTCTTAACCATTGGGTTTCAATGAAATGAGACACTCACTGCTTTTGCTGACTGATTTATGGCAGAAGTCCAGGTGTTAATTATGGTGGGAATTTATTTGAATCTGGCATGTGCATTGCAATAATACTGGTGGTGAAGCTGTATCATGAGCTTTACAACGTCATGAATCCAATTTTGGATGACAACGTACCCTTGCTCAAGGTTGTTCAGTTTTTACATTAAATATACACTACCTTTTCTCCATCCAATACAGAGTGGAAACATTCTGCAGTCATCAATGGACCTTCTTATTTAGGGAAATTCTCACATCCTGCTCAGGTGTTATCTAGTAACCCCAAACCATATTATTATGCACCTTGTCCTCATCTGAGTTACCCCAGCAGTTCAGCTTCTTCCTCAGACCTGCTTTTGATAATCGTCATCAGCCTAACTACTGACCTGTCCCTAATTATGCCAACTGTCAGCAGTCTATTTATTGTCCTGGACCATCATGCAAAACCAAGGGCATGAACGCTACAGGGTAAACTGTTTTAAAGGCAGTCACCCTGGGCATCTTGCACAAACTTGCCCCTATTGTCAGGTCTAATACATACAGCAGGACCAGTAAAACAAGGGAATAATTGGAGCAGAGTAGAGATTGTACTCTTTACCTCCGCTATTTCAACCTAAAACGTCCCACCTGAACCTATCTACTTACATTCTGTGGAAGTCCCTCAGTACAACGATGCAATTCTATATTAGAAGCTGGTTGTAGGAGTGAATGTATTGACTCAAGCGCAAACCAAGAACACAGCTGAAGAAGAACCTCAGGAGCAACTGAAGCATTATGCCTATCAAATATTCGACCAAATTTCTACAGATAAGCTGTATCCATCCTCCAATGCGCCTTTCTTGAAGGGGGTAAACGTTGCCCTCCCTGTGGACGCTATTGTTAAAGAATACCCTAAATTTGGTGAGGGTATTATGACATTCCTTGTGAAAAGAGATCCTTTAAATTTCCACATATTAAACAATCAGAATTCATCTTACTCTAAGTGTACATACTGTGACACTGTTGTAGAAAAAACCTGAGTCCATGCTACTATAGATATGTGCAATCCAGTTAACATGGTACCCACTAAGTTGGTGACAAAATTAACATTGAAGCCTGATGTGGTTCATCACATGATATATGGAACTGTGGGTGCAGAAAGCACAGTCTCTGAGTGAGCTTACAGTTCACTACCCTTTCAGGTTGGGTCAATTTTCATTGTAGCCTCAGCAATAGTGTTGCCAAACAATCATTATGACCTGTTAATTGGAACCAATTTTATGTGACACTATGGTGCTGTAATTTATATGAAGGAGGAGACCTTCGAAATTTGAGGGCAGCAGATCCCAATTTATTTTACCTCCAGCTAAGTGCCAAAGCACTCGGTGCACTTGGGACATATCAACCTTGCCTATAGTTATGAGGTGATTCTAGTGCATTATCATAAATTAAAAAGAGGACCCAGGCCCTCCCCCAGCAGATATATGAAAATCAAGGGCTGCCTCTCAGAGCTGCTGGGTCTGTATCCATCCCCTTGGACACCAAGTCATAGTAAACACTGAGTTAAGTTTGGAAGTACCAGCTGGGCTCTATGGGGAAGTTATTGGACCTTACCAGCAATCACGGCTTGAGGCCCACATGGCTCCAGGCTTTATACTACCAGGACATGAGGAGATCAAGGTTCTACTTGAGTACCTATAAACAAAACAATTGCAAATACACTGACACCAAATACTGGCGTGTTTACACTTGATCCCTGTTGAGGAGGTCCCTAAGGTCCACAAGTTTGGGTCACTGGATAAATTTTGTCTACCCATCAAGCTACAGCCCAGAGTAATGATGGTGTACCGTGCAAAAACTTAGTTGGTTTAATGGAAGAACAGAAGGATTGAGTGATATCTTTATTTGAATGATATAAGGAGATTTTCGCTGTTGACAACTACTATTTAGGGTGCACTTGAGGGGCGTTCCATTTATTGGACAATAAATATCATCCCCATCAGGTTGCAGCTGATCTGCTGATATAGGGCAGCTGAGGAAGTAGTAACCAAAGAAATTGAAAAGCGCTGGAGCAAGGGATGCTTGAAACGTCAAAGAGTCTGTGGGCTTCACCCATCCTAATTGTCAAAAAGAAGGACAGTACTAACTGGATGGTAATAGACTACAGGAAGCTCAACAGTACCACCAAGAAGGACTCATATCCCTTGCAGCAGATTAACGATGCTTTGGATTGGTTAGGGAGAGCTCATTGTTTCTCAGCAATGAATTTGATATCAGGCTACTGGAAGATCAAGTTGCCCGCGGTGGAACAGGTAAAATGCGCTATTTCACGCCTAAAAGGCTTTTACAACTGACCCATATGCCACAAGGGCCGTGTAATGCCCCAGCTACATTTCAATGGGCCATGGACACCATTCTTGGCGACTTGAAGCTGTAGTGCATTCTTGTGTACCTTTGATAATATCAATGTCTTTTCACGTACATTCACCAAGCATCTTGCTCATTTGGAGGAGGTCTTCCGCTGGCTTGCTGAAGCCAACATCAAGATTAAGCACCATAAAGGCCACTTCTTTAAGGACTAACTGGAGTACCTTGGGTTTTTGATAGACCCAAAGTGGATAAAACTGCAACCTGCTAAGATGGCCTCCATCCAGAAAATGACTACGCTGACCATTAATTGTGACATGAAGGTATTTTGGGAATGGTCAGCTACTACCGCTGCCTTAAACCCAACTTCATTTGTATTGGAGGACCGCTATTTGATTTATTAAAAAAGGATGTCATGTTTGAATGGACAGAACTCCGTCAACACTTCTTTGGCACAATTTGGGCGGCATTAACTAAGGCGCCAGTGCTACGTTATCCAAATTTTAATAATGAATTTATTGTACAGATGATTGCATCCTTTTCCGCCATTGGGGAGGTGCTATCCCAAAAAGATGACAAAGGAGAAGGGCACCCGTTGCATACTGCAGTCATATCCTGAACTGTCACAAATGCAATTACACCATAACTGAGTGGGAGTGCTTAGCGGTGATCTATGCATATAAGCAATTTGGGTATAATTGCATGGGGTATAGTTCAAAGTTGTAACGTATAATGCATTGTTATACTGGTTGCAGAACCTCAAGGAGCCTGAAGAGTGCCTAGACCAATGGGCTCTCAAACTGCAGGCTTATGAATTTGAGATCCTCCATCAATCTGAAGATAAGCACCAGAACTCTGATTGCTTATCAAGGCTACCAACGATTGCAGTTATAAGTAGATCTGAGCAACATAACGTACAATAAGATGCTCAGCGTTAAGTATGAAGATGAACCGCCTCAAGTCATCAAAGTATTAGATGGAATAATGGCCAATACGTTCTAGAATAACGGCAAGTTGTACAAGAGGATAGTGGACACAACAATGAATATCCCAAGGTCTTCCTCCCAACCAAATATTATCATGTATGCACACCAAGCAGTTGGACATGGTGGAGTATGCAAGACCCTGGAGTTGTTGTGACCTCAGTACTACTGGTAAAGCATGCAATTTGACATGCTCAAAACCATTTCCTGCTGCCACAAGTGCCAAGTGGAAAAGCCATTCTGCCAGAAGGCTACCAGATAGTGAAACAAAATTTTCTTTGCATACAGTTTCCATGGATGTCGTTGGCCCTCTGCCAATGGGAGCTAACTGGTACAAATACATTCTGGTGGCAATTGACTACTTGAACAGGTGGGTCAAAGCATGGACAATATGGGATTTGGGGGCGGTCACAGTGGCCAAGCTCATAATGGAATGTACTATTCAGCAACATTGCTGCCCTCAGTTCATTCTTGCTGATAATGGTAACAACTTCACCTTAAACATCCTTCCAAAATTGAACAAGTTGATGGGCATCCACAGGGTTCTGATGACGCCATATCACCCTGAGTCCAATGGTATGGGTGAGAAATTTAATGGGACTTTGGTGAACATACTCTGGAAGTTGGTAACAGATTGACCTTCTCACTGGAGCTCTCTCATTTTAAACGCCATCTTTGCCTATAACATTAGCTATCACTTGGCTATGGAGAAAATCCCCTTTCAGCTACTATATGGATGGCATCCAGTGCTACCGGCACTGCTCTATGCCTGTGTGGAAGATACTGTCAGAGTGGATCTGTAACACTACTTGACCATCCTGGAGAATACTTTAATTAAGCTGCAAACTGAAGCCTACTCTTTCAGTTTGACCAAAAAGATAAAGAACCATGTCACCAATCAGGTATGGCGTAGTGGGCTTGCTCAGTTCCAAGTAGGAGAGATGGTTTTGTTCCATGAACAGCATGTGTTGGGCGGAAACACAAGTTAGCCAACATCTGGATTGGTCTGTTTGTGATAATCAAGAAGATGGTTGTCAATGCCTACACTATCAAGGACCCCACAAGCGGTCAGATCATCAACTGAGTGCACGCAAAGTTCCTTTGGGCATATAAAAGAAAAGAAATTTGTTGTCCAGTCAAGGCGGATGATGTCAGGATTCTGATATGACTGGACAATAAGCTCTAAGTCACTACGGCGGAATGGGGGAGATTGGCAGAACTGAGTAGTATAAATATATTGGTGAGATTGTCTTGAAATGAGGCAATTGAACAATACTGAGCTTTAGACAAAATTATTATATTTCCTCCAAATTAGGCAATAAGATGATATCAATGAACACCTTATTTAGTGGATCACCTCAAACTAAGGTAATAGTGAATTTAATGAAAATAGACTCTACCAGAACCAATGAGAATATGGTGAAAATAAATAGCTAAGCAAAAGGGTCAGTGTCAACCAAAGTCGCTGACATAAGCAAGATACAAAGATGGAAAAAGGAGGATAGTTAGTTTAGGAAGTAGAGCGTACCAGCGAGTATCCACTGATAATTTTTAATAAAATAAAGAAGTGTTGTTGGGCAATTGCTTTATAATTATATATTTATTTAATTGTGCTTTAGGCTGGAAATCTCCATATCGTTGTCCTATTGTTCAGTGGGTTTGTCCCTGTGCAAAACTCTTCCAGCGTATAGCCAATATATCACCCAAAATTATAACACCTGTTCATAAATTAATGAAAACCCCTCAAACCTGTGCAATTACCACTTTTCAACATGAGGTACTCGCTGCAGGGAGCATATGAGCTGAGTTATCTCACAACAAGTAGTCTGCATCATGGATGTGGATTCAATTAGGAGTGTGAAATGCTCACTTTGAGGCATAGGTGTTAAAGGAACTTTATGAGATGCAAGAACAGGTTTATTTTTTGGTAAAAAGTTTTTAAAAGAATTCTAAGGAAAACTTCTACCTGACTAAAGCATTAGATGAAATGAACCTTAATCAAGAAGTTTGAAGCCTGGAAGTCTAACCTAAATTTGGAAAGAAAATTTTAACATAGTATTTGGCTTGAGAAAAAGTACAGGCTGCTACAAAGAAGACAATTATGGAACTATAATATCTGACAGCTCCTCATCAGAGGCAGTAATATTAGTCTCTTTAATGAAGGCACTCCAAAAGCTCCAAAATATTAACTGCTATTTCAAATCATATTGAATATAGCTGCAACGATCCCCTTACAGTTGACAAATTCAGGCCAACTTATAATTGCCTGAATTTCAAAAAATAGCGATCCTTTATTATTTAGATTTTTGAGATGACCGTGATTAGATGTGGAAATTGTCAAGAGGCTAACACTGTGATAAATTTTATGGATGCAAAAAGTTGAAATCTTGTTTCACCCAGATTAGCTGCTGGTAAAAGAGCTTATATGGAGGTAAAGAATGCCATTATGGGTCAATTTGGTAGCTCTGAACGTATTTTTTAACTGGAGACATAATTTTTAATGGGAATCCAGTATAAAAATGCTGAAACCATCGAATCTTTGATTTTAGTTTTTACTAAGAATCTCAGATACTCACAGGAGCAGCATAATAAACAATTTGATGCACGTATTGCAATGTGATCAGCACTTTGCCCTAAAAAGAGCTGCATCAGGCTATAATTACAGCTTTATATGCAGATATGAAAGCAGCACAGATAGTAGAGTTTTCTTTTATCAAAAATGTTGGACAAAACTTAATGCCCTAAACAAAAGTTGCCAAAATGACAAGACGTGCATTTATGAAAGTACAAGAATTTTAATAATAACAGAGAAGTGGTCATTATAAGACTTCATACTAATTTTTTGTAACACCCAAATAGGTTGAGGTAAAAATTGACTCACCTGTTTGAGTGCAGAAGTGAAGGCCATATTTTAAAGTCATTCAGAAATAAATTGAACAAAATAAACATTTTTGCATACTTCAACCACCAAGTGTCCTTTGTAGAAAAAGCACAGGTGGAATAGACAAGGAAAAGTCTATTTCTGCCCATGCTTATGATCTTTTTAGCAGAACAATAAGACAACTTAGATGTAACGTAACTCTTTATAGATGATGACCCAAATCCTCATTATATCAAGTATTGAATACTGGTTTTCATTTAGTTACTCATCCAAAAATTTAAGGTGCTTGAGTCTAAAATAACTAGAGATGTGATTATTCCCCATGTGAAGCAACCCAGGGCATGCAAAAAAACATGAAGTGGGACAAAATTCACTTAAATGGCGTCAAACTCTCAATAGGTAACATTAGAGAATAATTTTCTCAAAATGTTAGGGCAAACGTTGCAATTTTTTATAAGTAAAAAGAAAATTTACCATAGCAGGAGAAACAGTTATAACAGTCTGGTATATGCAGCTGAGTTCATCTCAATAAAATGTTGGCAGTATGTAAGG
>JAKSZP010007267.1:0-40683 GCA_022478985.1 Massospora cicadina | reverse complement strand
GAAATGGAGTGTACTTTCGCTGTTCACTGTGGGGGACCATGTTTTATTCCATCACCACCACAGGTTTGGGCGGAAAAATAAACTCTTTAACATTTGGGCTGGCCTGTTAGAGATAATTGAGAAGACTGGCATGGATGTCTACACTATTAAGGAACCTTCTGGGGGTCAGATTATCAACTGAGTCCATGCAAAGTTCCTCCAAGCCTATAAACAGTAAGAGCCTATCATCCAGTCAAAGGGGGTAATGTTTGGAAGTTGATATGACAGGACAATGTGCTACCCATATTAGAGGATCGGAGAGGGGTTGGGATGAGTCTCAAGATTTATGAAAATGGATATATGAATTATGATTGAGCAAAATGATGACCATTTAGCGAATCAGGAGGTCTTATGCCGAGATTTGATACAAACAAGAGTAATTTGAAATGGGAAGAAGAATAGAAGATTACAAAGCTGAGGATGCATCCAGCTTGGGAAACCAAGATACAAAGAGTCACATGGAAGATTATAAGGGGTAGTCTTTTTTACAAGTGATACAAGAGTGCAGATAAGTCTGCGATTATATTAAAATAAAGGTCAAAATAAGGGGCGATAGCTCCATATATATTTTATCAAGTTTTATTAAGAAGTTGGCGATCCTAATATCATCCGATTTGGTTGATCAGTGGCTAATACCCTGTGCAAATAGACTTGGCGGAATCAAGCTTAGATGCTGAGAATCAACAGTCATAAACTTCTTGGACACTGACTGACAGAGCTTTGTGTTAATTATCTTAAGGAGGACAGCTGGTCTTATCCTGAGGCCAAAGCTGCAATTATGAAGGATTTTGGAGTCACTTTCATATATCAAAATGCAAGCAAGATTTCATATGGGATCCAATTCCTGAAGGAAGAAAAGTTAGCAAATTTTGCTGACCAAATCTATCAAGAATCTCAGATTTTATCCATGTCAAATGTGCTGACCAATATTGATGCGCAGATCACGTTACAAGCGGTGCTTTGGCCCTACCACAATTTACACCAACTGATGTCTTCTGCGCTGGTCACCAAAATATTAACCTCACTAATGGTGGATCATTTGAAACTGTTAGGCGCCACAACAAGGCCCCTAAATAAAGCAACAAAATTTAGTCTCGCTATATATTAAAATTCCAACCAATTCACTGAAACCTCAAAGGATAACCTAACTGAGTAGTGCTAGAAATTAAACCAAGGTATTCAAACAAGTGGATAAAAGTTATAGCCACTGTCACCAGTGTGGAGGGCGAGGCCAATTCACTGCCCAGTGCTTCAATAAGAAGCCCAAGGAGCAAATTAATGTGTTACATGCTAAGGAAGCCGAAACCACACTTGAATTAGGAAAAGGGCCTGCAGCCTAGATGTGGAACATTCTAGAACTGCGTTAAAACTGTTCCTCTTAATATAATACAAGAAGAAATTGTCATCAGCAACATGTTTGTTGATGAAGACGCGCTGGAAAAGATTTATCAAGTGGTCTACCTAGATGTCAACGCCATTACCAGAGATGGAGCAAAGGTGATTGACCCTGAAATAATTAAGGAGGTCGCTCTTACACCTGCCAACTAGCAGACATGAAACAATCTCATGTGAATCTAAATGAATTGGTTGATACCAAATTAGATGAAGCAAACCTGTTTATTTCCTTAAGCGCATTTGGGAAATCTTTTTCTGATTTATATGTGCAGATTATACACATCCTTGATTTAGAAATTAATGCTACCATAAACTTAGTAAACACTATTCTACAATATTATGAGTAAAATATATAGACATAATGGTCAATTGAGTATTGGTGCAAGCAATTATTGACAGGAGGGCCAGCTTGAGTCTAAACAGGGTCCGCTGGAAATAGTCCCAAGGTGAGAAGTGTTTAGATGAGACATTAAATGTGAATTAATGGATAGTAATCAAACCTGAGTATTAAAATGCAATGCCAAAAATAAATTATGAAAAATATAAAAAAACTAAAGAATTTTAAAAATTATAAAACATAAAAACAAGGGAAAAAAAGTATATAATAATTTTTTATTCAGTACCCTCACCTTGGGTAGATTCCACCTTTGAAGCCTCTTGGGGAAGGATGTTGAATGACAGTAGGAGTGAACAAGCTATTAAAATAAATTTAGGAGTGAACACTGGCAAGGTCTAAACCTACCTGAAGCCAAGTTCTTTAAGTGGAAGTTGAGACTTGTTAGAAAGTTATTAGGGGAAATTAAATCAAAATGTCATTACTGGCTAAGCGCGAAACTGCAGTTCATAGATGAAAACAAAAATAAAAGAAGAGGCAATTGGCAAATAACCCCAAATTATCCCTATATGGCACCAGCACTGGAAAATTGGTCTTGAGTGCTTGCCGGCAGGCTTCATCAAGGACAAATGACATGTGGGCTGGCATGGTGCAAGGGATACTGGAAGGTGATTGATGAATCATGCCTCCAATCAGAGACATTAGGGGAAGATATTGATGTGAAGCACCAGGTCTGAGGTAGTCATTCAACAAAAAAATGGCATCTCAAAGGCAATGGCTGTGAGCTTTTTGAAACTTGAAGCAAAAATAATGAAGGAAGTCAAGAGAGGCTGGTAGCTTTGTGGCCCAACTGCAAAGGACTTGGTTATTAAAACAAAAGGTTTAGGCTGTAACAATTCAATCTAATATAAATTTGAGATCATTGGCATGAAGGGCATTAGCAAGAGCTTCCGTTATTTTGCTTCTTTATTTGCATATGAAAGCTCAAAGTGTTCACAATTACCAATGGCAAATTCAGTCAAAAGTACCTCTAGCTCTTAGTATTAGCTTGCTGAACTAAAAACTTTGGAAGCAAATTTAGCTGGCCCAAAACAGCTGATTTATATTGGAAGGTATGGCTTTATTGGGCTTAATGATTATTATGGAATCAGTTAAAATTAAGATAAATCTAGAAAAATGTCAAAGTCCAATTTGGCAATAGGTGAAAGAGGGAGGATTGGCAGCGACTTGAGCAATAGCCATTCTAGTTTCATTGGGAATGGATAGTAATTATGCTAATTCAGTGGAAAGACTACACAAACCCCTTGACTTGGAGTATGGGTCTTGACGGGGCCATAAGTGATATTCCTTCAAGCAGCAGACTCATTACTTAGAAAAGGCGGTCATCTTTGCCACAAAGATTGTCCATATATTGTTGGTACTGGGAGTTTGATGAATTCAACATATGAGCTGGCTAATCTGGTTAAGCCTTGAACATGTTGGAATTCTTATAATTGACCACATTATTTACCTCAGTGTAGATTAAGCTCAAATTTATTTCAACTTTGATGAAAATATTTTCTAGCTTATAAAGTAAGCTCTCCAGAAAGCAAATGAACAGAACAATCAAATGGAACTGTTGCCTAGCGAGGGATTTGCAATTATGTGAAATATGAGGCTCAAGTGTCATTTGCAGTTATTTGAGATGTAACTAGGACCTTTCAAAAAATGAAAAGTCAGTATCGAAGTCCCATTAGAATGGGACCATTTTTAAGTATTGCCAAAGTTGGTAAGTGTTGCCTATACTTAAAGAAACAGCGAAGCTGGTCATATAGTGAAAAAGTTCAATACTTTTTTTTAGTACTAGATGGTAAGAAGTTCAATACTCAAAACCTAAAGTATTAAATCTAAAAATAGTTGCAATGCTTCCAAAGCCACTGAACCATTATTTTAGTTATGTCCTGGTATTTTGTTTAAGTCCTAAAAAAGGACTGCATAACCAAAGTAGATGGTTAAGTCTGTAAAATATGACATCCTAACTATGAAAACTGGCAGGTCAAAGTATACTTAGGAATCAGTTTTAAGGGAATAATGAAAAGATGGACCTCTTTTTTTAGTACTAGTGGTGCCCAACCCAAAAGGGGAGACGCCACGCATCTTTATTCACAAATGGCCAAACAAAGTGATTAATATTAATTAAAAAAATTCCTAATATAGCCCCTAGGTTATCAGCCTAGGAAGCCATATCAAATGGCGAGGAGGCTTTGGGGAAACATTTGTCCAGCGCCCAATTTAGCTAACAGACCATGGCGGACAGCATTGGGGTCGGAGCATCAGCGACATGGGGCATAAGGAGGTATAGTTGGGGGTTTTCTTTGTTAATGAGGCCAGCGGTGTCCATTGCCTCATAAAAAGATGGACCTCTGAACCTAATTATAGTGAAGTCTTATTGCAAAGAAAAAGGAAAAAAATTATAAAATATGTAAAAAAGAAACAAAAAATATTTACAAAAAAGGAAAAATATATTTAAAATTCGATTTTTATTAAATTATGATGGTAAAGCATCTGCAGTAGTCCCATCTGCCAAGGATAAGGAAGGGGATGAGTTATAACGGAGAAGACCGTTGCTAGTGGTAGGACCAGCTTTTGTTGAAAATGAGTCTTCTAGGAAGAAGTCCCAAGGCGCCTAGAAGAAAAGAACGTTAGCAGGATCAGTTTGGGTTGCAACTGAGTCCACTGGAGATAGACCCAAGAAATATGCAAAGTTCCAGGAGAACCAGGATGTTCTGAAACTGTGTTCACCAAGAGTAGTCCCTACTATGGATCTGCTCTGATCAAAATTGGAGACCCCAGCCTGGGGGAGTACAGGGATCAAGGAATCAAGGACGTTAAACCAAGATCCTTTAAATAATGAAAATTGTATATACCCTGATTGTGGGTAAGCTGTCTTTCCAGAACTAGCATTAACACAAACAAAGGACTAGGCTGGCATGGCAGTGGGTCATGAGGACCGTGCTCTGAAGAGGCGGCAACAAGGAAGATAGGAAGAGGAACCACAGGTCAAAGGTTGCCATGAGCTGTGTTTATTGTGGAAAGGGCTGTGATTCTCTGGAAACTTTGAAGTATACAACCTGGACAAAGGCAGCATTCTCCTATTCCAATCTTAATTATGTTGATGTTTTAGGCAAGAGGGGGATGAGTTGGGGTAATTTCCCACATTTCCAGCTTTAAAAGTTAAAGAATCTTCTGGTTTGTTAAGAGATAAGTCCCACTAGCGGATTCTTTTTATATCAGATGATTTTGATATCAGTTGAATATGGCCATCAAATTTCAGGTAATTCTTTAGGTTTGATCTACTGGGGTCAATCCACGCAAATGCCTAAGATCCCATCAGGCATAGTTGCTGAAAGGATTAATTCATCTGATAGACAATAATTGCTTAGCTATTAGATTTGCTAATTAGGATCAGTTGGGTTTCATCACTGACTAATTAGGGATTTATTTAGCAGTTGTTAGGCGAGTGATGCCACCTGCAACTAGCAAATTGACCAGTTGGTTTGTGACCTGCCATAATGGGTAAAGAATCACATTATCTAAGCAGGTTGCTAGCCAAATGTGGTTAGTTCTCTGAGATTGAGCAAAAACGTTATAGATACGTTCTCTTGCTCTTTCCATTTTTGGTTTCTGGGTTGTCTGGCAGAGGAATCCTTAGCCTGATGGAGAAGCCCATCACTGGAAGAGACCTTGAATGGAATTTTATGGCAATGGCTGCTTTTTCATTAATGAGGCGTTAACAGAAGAGTTGAGCGCAAAGTTCCCCTATAAATTTACTAGTTTTTATAACAATTAATCAGTTCTAAATTTCTAAACATACTCAGCTTAAAATTAATTTAATACATTAGTTGTTGACTCTTTTGTGTGATAAGGAGTAAAGATTTGATATCCTTAGTAGAGAAGCAGAAGCAGACCTCCCCAGATTTAGAGTAATGGGTTTCAGGCTGAAAATCTCTGAATCTAGAGTTAGATTAAGTTCCGCTAAGAAAGGGAAGAAGTCCCTAATTGTTAGTATAATCAGCATCAAGTGGAGCATCCCAAGCTTATTGTTGAACCACCTATTAACCTGATTTATCTATATTCAGCCAAAGATTTAGTCAATACTATTATCAATTATAAGACTATACTAATATCAATCATTGCTAATTTTGCACAATGTAACAAAACATGTGCAGTCAATCTCTGGGGGCTAGTATCAACGTTACACCAGATTTTAAATAAAGGTAGAAGCTGCACTTGGCAACACAACCCATATAAATTGATGTCTGGCTCCTAACATTCTATTTGTTTGACAAACTGAAAAGTTTACTACTGGAGATTAACTATGACTTGGTTGGATAATAACATCATCATTGGGACCAACGACAGAGACAATTATGCTTGCAGGGAGGCCAAAAAGTTGGGATGACTATCCTACTTACTCTGTGCACCGCATCAATTTTAGTTGGTTATTTCCTCAAACCATTGTACTCCTCTACTTGAGTTATTTTTGCTCTAGCACCCTCTGCATTCTCTAGTAATTTTTATTACTAGCGACTAGTTCCCTAGCGTTGGCCCTATGCACCATGCACTACTACGCTGGGAACAGGAGAGTTATAGACACTCTCCTCACATTAGTCGACCAACCAACATATTTTATGTGCATAATCTTTTTCCATGTGGGACTTTCACAAAGCGTATATGGTCTGGCCTGCTGTGGGCTTCAGCTGTGGTCAGCCGCTCCACTGTTTCCTCTTTTTCCCGAAGTTTGGAGCATTTTGGCGATATTTTTTCTGTCTCCAGCTGGAAATTACCCACCCTTCATGTTTGTACCTGGTGGATATAGACGCTTCATGATCCAGAAGTCATGATTCCCCAATTATCTGCTAAAATTTACAAATTCAATTTAAACAAAACGGTTTTTACTTAGACAGCACGTTCAGAAGATGCCAGCAGAATCTTCAAAGCTGGGCTTGGGGGTGATGGCCTTGGATAACGTCTTACAATACATTGCTGCTATTAAATAGGGTTGTTTGCATCTAAAAAGGTGTTTTATAACGAAAACACCACATATACCTCTAAATCATATTTGCTCTCATATGGCTCAGAGATGGAGCCTAAACTATGTATCAAAAACCCCTGAAAACCCCCGTTTGACCTCTTCTATAATTTGCAGCACTCAGGAGGTTGAAAAAGAGATGCTTTTACAATACAAAAATGTTTAAGCCCCTTCTGAAGATATGGTGGGATATGTGGCCTCAGTAGTATGAGTGGCCAAATATCCCTCCCATTCTTTGATTCAAACACATACCAGGGCTACATGTTAATGCCAGATGATGAGTTTGTTGGTGATGTTCTGGTGCTGTCTGCTATAAATAAAGACCATTCTGGGTATTTTCTACTGACTGCTGCCCTTTTCTCCCCTTTAGGAAAATTCAGCACCACTATTCTGGTGAATACTGGCGCCTCTGAAAACTTTATGGACTAAAGCCTAGCCGACTACTTTGAGCTGAGTTGCTTTCCAGGTGGTATAGTTAGGGGAGGGGCATCCCAAGGTATTTCACTCTGAAGGTCATAGGACAGTGGACTATCAGGTTGGCAAGTACCACTTGTTCAATCACTACCAAGATATCAAAAACCTCTTGTACCCTATCATTTTGGGTGTGGAGTGGTGGCGGAAGTTTGACGTCAGAACCAACTTGAAAGAGAATGCCCTATCCCTTACATTAAAGAATGGTCGCACATTATTGTTCCTTTGTCTGAGGCTAACGTTCTAAAAATTACCCCACTGGCCCCACCTTCACACCCTTAGCCTTGCCCCTATGCTGAAGCCCACCAAGGAGGTTCCTCCACCTTCTTGTGTGGAGGGTTTGGAATCTTCCTTTGATGCATCATCAGCTAACGCACTACCTGATCACTCTGAGTTTGATTGTGAGTTCAAGCTCACTGTGGATCTGGTGCATATATCTTCCCACATTTACCCATTAAATGTCCGGGAGGAAGAGGCGTTATATGAGTGGGTGAAGGAACAGTTATTCAAAAGCGCGATTTTTCAGCGTACCTCCCCTGTATGCTCGCCACTTCTCTTTTTTGAGAAGGCTGATGGTACTCTATGTCCATGCGTAGACTATGGGAACTTCAACAACGTCACTATACCAGATCTACATACCATACCTTTGGATTCTCAGATTGCGCGCTATGTGGAGAAGGCTAAGGTCTTTTCCAAGCTGAATTGCCTCAAAGCATTAAATCAGATTTGGATTAAAAAGGGACAAGAATGGTTAGCTGCATTCCATACCAGAGAAGGGATTTTCCAGTTTTGGGTCATGCCCTTTGGGCTTAAGAATGTCCCTGCTATCTTTCAACTATGCAATGATGCAGCGTTGGGGGGACTTGTTAGTGGTATGCGCGCTTGCCTACATGGACGATATCCTGGTGTTTTCCCCTGATCATGAGTCCCATGCGGTACACCTTCAGCAAGTCCTGGAGAGGTTAAAGGCAGCCCGCCTTACGCTAAAGATTAGCAAGTGTGAATTCTTCAAGTCCCAGGTCACTTTTCTGGGCAACGTTGTGTTTGACCAAGGACATATGATAACTCCAGACAAGGAGAAGGCTATTTGTGAGTGGCCCACCCCCACCTCGTTCAAGGATTTGAGGAGCTTTTTGGGGATTTGCACGTTCCTCAAGAAGTTCACACCCAATCTTTCCGAGGTGGCAGCACCCTTATATAAGGCTAGTGGTGCAAAGGTGCTCCAGTGGTCCCCACTTTGGAGGATGCTTTCCAAGAAGTGAAGTGCACCTTGTTGTCCACGTCTGTTCTTCGCCATGTCGACCCTTCAAAATAGTTCATTTTGTCTACTGATGCCTCCAACTTCTCCATAGCGGCTGCCTTGTTACAAGTAGGTGAGGATGGGGTAGAGTATCCAGTAGAATATTTTTCTAGGAAAGTTTCTCTTCTTGAGTTTAATTTCGCCGTTATGACAAAGAGTTACTGGCAGTGGTGGAGGCACTGATTTATTGGCGTCACCACTTGCATGGCTCCTCCCAACCTTTCTGTGTACGTACAGATCACCATGCCTTGCTATACTACCATGTCCTCATGTCCTAACCCCACGGAAGACCCATTGGCATGAGACCCTTGCCCAATTTTCATTTTCATGTGAGTTCACCGAGAGCAAGAAGAATGGTTTGGCAGATGCTTTAAGTCGCAACCCTGCTTTAGCTCCTGATCCAAAGGAGGTAGAGGTTCATAACTCCCAGTTGATGATTCCACTGGGTAAGATTTTATCTCAACTTCCCGCTTCCTTGGCCAACACGCCAGCACTTGCACCTCTGGAAAATGCGGAGGAATACAGTATGTTCAGAAAGGTAGTCCTTTCTCAGCCGCTATCAGCTGAATATACTATGGTACTTGCTTAGAGTTTTAAATCAGGAGGACTTATCCAGGGGTGTCACGTAAAGGATGAGATGGTGTGGTTTCAGGGGCGCCTATGTGTTCCTGCTGGACCACTGCGCCTGAAATCATCTGGGACCATCATGATGGACTCACCGTTGGTCATCCTGGGAAAGCAAAGACCTTGGAGTTAATATGACGCACCTGCAATTGAAAGGGCTTGCCTGCTCTGGTGGGACGGTATTGTAATGAGTGCTTGATCTGCAATCAAATGAAACCAAATTGTTAATCTTTAGCGGGGTGCTGGTACCAGCTCAGAAGGCTGAAGGGCCCTGGACTTCCCTATTGGTAGATTTCATTGTGGATATGTGTCTCTGATGGTTATGATGCCATCATGGTGGTGGTGGACCGTTTTATGAAGTTCGCCCACTTTATTCCTTGCAGAACTACAATAATCATAGCTGAGATGGCTAGGCTCTTCGTCACTCATGTGTTTGCGCTTCATGAGGCTTCCCAAGAAATTATCAGTGACTGGGGACCCCAGTTTACCTCCGTTTTTTGTGAAGAGTTGTGTAAGACTCTTCAGATTCGCCCCTTCTGTTCAACTGCCTATACCCCCAATCATATGGGCAGACTGAACGAGTGAACCAGTGCTTGGAACAGTTCCTGCGGTGTTACACCACCGCAGATCATACAAACTGGGCCACACCTTCCTATGGCCCAATTTAGCTACAACAACACTTTGCATTTTTTGATTATTTTACCCTTTTTTCGCTAACCATGGTTTTAACCCCGCCTTTAACATGGAGCCCAGCTGTGGATCTAAGTTGAAGCAGGATAGACTTTGCCAAGACTATAAAAAAGATCCACCAGGGGGTTTCCACAAGTTTGGAGGCGGCAATGAAAGTTTATAAGGGGAACGCTGATGGTAAGCGCCAAGTGGGTCCAGCATACATGGAAGGTGATTTCGTGATGCTTAAAGCTCATAACATCCCTATCAAGCAGCCATGCAAAAAGCTGGGAACAAAGAGGATTGGCCCTTAACGCGTTGTGAGAAAAGTGGGCTATGCCTTATACCAGTTAGATCTTCCCTCTTCGTTTCAGATCTTCTCTGTCTTTCATGAGAGCAAATTGATGTTGTACGAGGGCCCCCACCAAAGACTCCTGAGGCTTATCTTGTGGATGGGGCACCATAGTGGGAAGTGGAGGAAATAGTAGCCCCCGGCATGTTAAAAGAAGACTTGAGTACCTGGTATCTTGGAAGAGTTTTGACACTGCAGAGAACACTTGGGTACCTGCGTGTGATTGTGTGCATGGCCAAGACCTGATTGAAGCTTTCCAAAAGTGTTTCCCCCAGGCCGCCAGATCTCAACCCAAACCAACCATTACCGCAAAAGGTTGGCCCCAGCCCGCAAGAACTTTTCCCTGGTGCAAGCCCCTGGAGGGGGGGTTGAACCCCATTGGGAGGAGAGGGTAATGTCATGGTTGGATAATGACATCATCCTTGGGACCAACGTTAGAGACAAAGATGCTTTCAGGGAGGCCAAGAAGGTGAAGTTAGCAGGCCTCCCTGACCTCAAGCATACATTAGACCAACGCTGGTTTAAGGCTAAAAATTCCCAAGTTGGTCTCATGGGAGCAAGCAAAGTTCAGCCTTGTATGAGAGTAGGGCGTTAAATTGAACTAGCTTTATTACAATGGAAAATGGCTCACTTCAGTTTTTGGGTGAACAGGGTTTTGAAACCCATTCAGTTTTCGCATTATCCAGCTCAGGTTGGCCGTTTTTACAATCAATCACCTGAGTTCAGCCAATTAAAAAATATATAACATTTTTGCATAATGGAAGCGTGCGCCTATTGACTTTGGCCTAGACACACGTCCCTCAATTGATTGTTTTACCAAATCTCCTTACATTTCCATGTTGAGACCAAACTGCCTTGTTGGTCAACTTCTCCCCATCAATAAAATCCCTTGCTAAGTTGTAAGTCTCGGGAAATGTCCCCTGGAAGTTGATTAAGCCATTTTCCCATTCCTGAGTAAAAAGACACCAAAGAGGATGGCAGTACCTCTCGTTACTCAGGGCGATCTCACTCACATAGTAGATGAGCGGTGGGTAACAGCTCTTCTGCTTTGGATCTCACCCCCTTACCCACACTCACCTTGGAAGAACTGTTATGGGGAATTAGTGAAATCTGCACTAAGATTTTTTATTTGAAATTGGTCATATCTAATTCAGGGGGCAATCTGGCTGATGCTCAGATCTCAAATGGCTGGAAAGGCATGAAGACTGAGGTATCAGCCGGAACGCCTGATGGTTCCAATTCAATTTATATGTTGATCAAACAAATCACCTTCCTTCCAAAGTCGTCGGGGATCATCCTTGATGATCAGGCAATAGCATCGGGCGCCATTAATGAGGGTTTGAAGCCCCCTGTCAGCAATTCAGGTGTTGCGGCTGATTTGATGCCACTGACTGAATGAATGGCCCAGCAACTGAGCGTGGGCAGGTTGGCATCCTGAACCCATTCCCAACCAAATGGACACAGCCCTATGTGGGGTAGCCTTGGGGGATTCCCATCGCTCATCAGGCCAAATGCCATCGCGCCAACCATCAGAAACGTAGCCAGCCCTTGGTTCAGATGTTTGAGGTTGAACCACAGCAACTCAGCCTGCCACCAAATTTTTTGATGTCAGTTCCCAAAGAACAAACCCGCCCATTACCAAATAATTGCCAGTTAGGTTAAAATTGAGGGCACCAATCCCAGCTTGTCACTACCCCAATCAACCATTATTTAATCAGTTGCATAGCACTGAGAAAATTGTTGGTCAATTCTCTTCCTTTTCCTTCAATAAAAATTTTTGCAAAAAAAATCAAAACAATTTTTTATTTGTATTATTTCTTCTGACCGCATGCCCTGATGGCGTTTCCCTGGTGGCCTGTCAGTCTGTATACCAGATGGGCTTTACCAGTACTCTTGGTCACTATGGCCCCCTCCATCATTGATTGGATTCATCAAGTCCAATATTTTTGGTGCTACAACCCCGTTATCACAAACTTCTGGTACCAGTACATGGGCATCTTGTGGCCTTACATCCACCAATTGTAAGAGAGAATCCATCTCTTTGCTGCCTCGGCCAAAATGACCCCATATGCTGAGGAACTCATTGAAACTATCTCAGTGATCCCACCCCCTGCAGCAAGGCCCCCTGGGTCAGGAGTGTGGGTTTATTGTAGTTTGTCATTGGGATCATACTCACGGTTGTGCTGCACCAACAATTTGTCATTTCCCAATGCCTGGCTCCATATCAAGTCATTTAGTCGGCAATGCCTCTGGCATTCTGGCTTGCTTTTTGGATGCTTAAACATCCCGACTGGCAGGCCAGTTTAAACTTCTTCTGCCGTTTCCATGACATAAGTACACCGTTTTTTCATATTTATGATCTCTTGGATGATCCTATGTGCGTACATCTTTTCAGAGGTCTCACGCTACATTAAGCTTGCCATTTTAAATTTGATTAAATTATCCCCTTGTGCACCGTTGGTCCGCCCAGATTCCCTCCAACCTGGGATGACTATACCTACTTACTCTGTGCACCGCGTCAGTTTTGGTTGGTTATTTCCCCAAATGATTGTACTCCTCTAAATGAGTTATTATTGCTCTAGCACCCTCTGCTGGGCTCTAGTAACTTTTATTCTAGCAACTTTTTCCTGCGTTGGCCCTGTGCACCATGCATTACTACTCTGGGAACTGGAGAGTTATAGTCACTCTTCTTACAAATCAAGGCAAAAGAATCTGCTAATATTCGAAGTTGATCCCAAGGTTCTAAACCTTAGGAAATAGTTAACTAATCTCCAGTGAGAAGCTGAAAAGCTATGCGCCTGTTGCGCTTTACAAACCTCCCAGTTTTTATTATAGAACAGATCTTAATTTGATAAAAACTTAATTGTTTAAACAGAAGTTACAATTTCACTCTTAATATAAGAGTTCAAGGATTAGATATCATTAGGTTTTTTGTTTGTTATCAGATCTCCTCCATGCTCTTTGTGAAGAAACAGGGAAGATTTCCCTGCCAGTTTAAAGATTTCTTAAAGAGGAAGAAACACCTGTTTAGCTTTTGGCCTTATACTCAACGTGGCTTTAAGAGCATTCAACTTAAAATGATAGTCTTCATACTATTATTACCTAATTCATTGTGTCAAATAAACGCAATTTAATATAAATCTGTGTTGTAAAATAAAACAGAAAAAAGCAAGCTACAATTATTAAAGAGTCAAGCTTGGATGTTAACATTTGGTGCTCATTACAGGTGGTGTTTGAGTTTTCTAAAGCCAAGTTTATCAATATGTCTTATAAGAAAGAACTTTGGAAGCTCTGGATGGAGCTTATACTATCAGCCAAAACGTGTTAATCTTGGCATCACAAGCCAATGTCACTGCCTTGGAGGAGCGTGTAACTAAATTTGAAGAGGAGATTGAGAAGGTCGGAAATATTAATATAGACCTCTGTGGGAAGGTGGCCTCTTTGAAGCAAAAAAAGGCAAATTAATTAAAGAAATCTTATTACAAATAAACTGAATGTGAAGCGGGCTCAGAACGCCTCCACTGCAGTCATGAGTACATGTATAGAATGTGGAAGCATATTGAGGAGCTAGAGAATCACAAGTTTTACAGCACCTAACTGTAGTTGAATGAAGCCTATGATAATAAATTATGGAAATCTAAGTCAGAAATGAAGCCTTATCAAGAAATAAGCCTAAATCGTTTGCTGCCATGGCAGAGATGACTCTCAAGTCAACACTAATGGTTAATTGAGTTATTGTGCAGGAATCTCCTGCCAGTGGAGCGACCAAAGTGTTTCAAAATGCACTGAAATTGCCCGTCTTTATTTGGGATAACGCCCCAGCGTTTTTCCGTCTTTTTGAGATGATGACGTTATAGTTATGCAGGCTGCCAAAAAAGTGGTACTACCCATCATTAATTGCCTCAACGTTAATTGTCAGAATATGGCGTTATCCACCTTAATGGGGACATTTGGTGTTGAGATTTTGAATATTCCAAAGTTATCCCGATTGACCAAGGTTATAATCTGCTTATCTATAGGGATGAGGCCTCTAGAGGAAATAGGAGTTATCATTCTATATACAATGACTAATGTTCAGTGAATTATCCCAAACGAATACTATTAATATGTTAGGTTTTAATCTTCCAGATTGATGAGTGTTTTATTGAGGATGATCTCCAACTATAGACAAGCAATTAAGTTGTCAATTTATATCTTGATTTTAGTTTGCTTGTAGGAGTTGATTAAATTTTATTGCCAATTGTCTAAGTGATTTACTATTTGCTAGGCAAGCGATGCCGCCTTGATAGCAACTGGTGATTTAATCACTTGGGTATCATGACTTGCTGGTTATTGACAAGATTCCCATTACCTAAACAATGTGATAACCTGATAAGGGTGAATCAATTGGTTGATCAAAGGCGTTAGGATATGTTCTTCATTTAAACCCAAGAGGGTCTCATTTTGAGTAAGGAGAGAACCTGAGTATATTTAATGAAGAGAATCAGTGTTTCGCATGACCCTGGAGGATGTTTTACTGGTAATGGCTGCCGTTTCCCATTGAGGTGCCAGCAGAAGAGTTGGGCGCTGAATCCCCCATAAATTCCTTACAAATATTCCAATAAAGACAGATCTTTTTAGTCTCAAATATATTTAGTTTATTATACATTTGTTGTATTTTTGATTACTTTTGTGATCAAAGTAGAGTGACCTGATATCCCTATGCTATATTACTGTCAAGTTCTTAATGACTGCTGCATGAAAGAGTGAGGAAGGGATAGAATTTTACCAAGAAGGCCACTGAACTACAACTACCAGATAAGTCCAAGGAGAGGCCTCTAAGTCAGAATTAGGAGTCAAGTCTTAAGAGTAGAAGTACACTTATAGCCTTTGAACCTTCTGTCAATAGTCAAGTTCTGCTGTTCTCCATAGGGTGCCAACTCTTAGGAGGAGTTGAACGGACAGTGATTCTCTTGTTATCTGGAGTGTTGATTACCTTCACTAGTGGGTTGAAGGATCGTTGTACATGTTCAGAAGAGAATCCAGAACAGGATAAATACTTGGTCGTGAACTACTCAACTGGATACTAGTCTACATACTAGTATCAGTCACACATATATTTAATAAGACTATTTATCAACATTTAATAATTGCACATATAAAAACCTGTGAAAGAAAACCTTGGGAGCTAAAAGGAGTCATTATACTAATAGAGTAAAGGCTTAAGTTTACATATTGATGCTATTTTAACGTAGAAAATTAAGCAGCCACCAGTTCCCATTTTTTATAAATTGGTCATATGCTGAAGCCAAGGAAGTAAATCGCCCAAATTTGGAAGCCCTACTAGAATAGCTTATCGCAAATGAGAATTATTCATATAAAAATCTGAAAAAGACAAATCCTTGGCCACTTTTGTTGATTGTTTTTACCCAGAGTTGCTGATCCTGGTGGGGGCAAAAGTACTTTCAGATTTTGATTTATGTAGTGCTATGAAGTTGACACTTTGGACCTATCATGAACTGCATCAGATTATGGCATCAGCGCTGGTATTCAAACCTTAACCTCACAGATGGTGGACCATCTTAATATGCTTGGAGCAACCTTCAAAGCTCTTAATCAAGCCTATAAAGTGATTCAGAAAAAGGCTCAGAGTATTGTTGAATTTTCTGAACCCATAAGGAACCTAAGAATTAAATTGTACTGGGTAATAAGCCAAGGAACAAAAACGAGTGGATAGAACACCAATACATTGTTTTTATTGTGGAAAACTTGAGCATGTAATTGCTCAATGTCAGGTCAAGAAGCCTAAGAAGCACGTTAATTTTGTTCAGATTAATGGAAAAGAAACTGGCACAGAGTCTTTAAAATGACCAGTAGTCTAGATAATGAACAATCTAGTACTACTGTTAAACATATTCCCCATGAAATTATGAATGATGATACTGACATTGCAGATTAATTGATGGAAGATGATGCACCTGATCTACTTTATCAGGTGGTCAATTTGGACGTCAAAGCAATTAAATGAGCAAAAGCAAAGGGAATAGACCCCATAATCGTGAAGGAGGTTGCCTGACCATACGCTTGACATATAGTAGAGAATAACAGTCCTCTGAAAGCCTTGAAGAGTTAGCAAAAAAACCTGATGAGGCGAACACTTCCTTACCTATCAGCATGATCAAGGAATCTTTCCCTTATTTATCCATGCAATTGATAATACTCTTTATTTGGTGAATAATGCCACTATTCACTCAGTAAATACCTTATTGCAATACTCTAAGTGTACCTATGCAGACGTTCTAGTCAATCAAATAATAGTAATAGTAATAATTGACAGTGGAGCGTCCATCAATATTGTCTTGACCAAATTAGTAAAATGCATGAATATTTTGCTCTATTTGGAGCACCAAAACGTGTATGGAACTGCAAGGCCAGGAATCACCATATCGTGTGGAGCCTATAGTGCGCTACCACTTCAGTTCATATCGCTGGTGATATCAGCTCCCATAATAGTGCTGGCTAACACAAGTTATGACATATTCATTAGGATGGAGTTCCTGAGGAAGTACGTGTGAAGTGTGATTTTTAAAAAAAAACTCTGGCGATTTTGGGGCAAACTTTGCCCTTGATATATCAGAAGAAAGGATAGGTCCCGCTGACAAAAAGTCTATTTTTATTTCTGATATACAACGATGGCATTATAACCATGCAATACAAATAGTTGAAAAAACTAAGAAAGAAAAGCTGACATAAATCATGGAGAATAGTGTAATACTTTCAAGGACAAATGTGATGAACACTATTCCTTTGGGAACACAAATTATAGTTAACACCAGGTTAATGATCAAACTTCTGGAGCATCTATATGTAGAATTGTCATCACATGTATAAATTGAGGATTGAGCCAAGGTGGCACTAGAAATTATCATTCTTGTTCACAGAGAAATAAGATTACACCTAGCCAATCATGGTGAGCAATTAATGAAAGTTGAATGTAATCAAGTCATCTTATATTTGCAGATGATCCTAACGGAGGAACTTAGTGAAATTTCATGATTTTGGAATATTACCCAAAATAGTATTACTGCAGATGTCACCAAAAATGTCAATGTATTGGTCAATAAAGAGCAACTGACTGATCTTAATAAATGATAGCATGCGGAGATGCTCTGACTGTTTGAGAAATATCAGGTGATATTAACCCAAGATGACCACAACCTTGGATGTGCAAAAAACGTAATCCACAAGGTGACCTTGGGGAATATCCTCCAATAAAAATGCAACCAGTCCACCAGTATAGAGCTGCTGAAGCTGTGGTCAGCAAAGAAATCAGCAAGCTAGTAGAGCGTGGGCTCCTAATCACATTGTCAAGTCCATGGTGAGTCTGATCCTAGTTGTAAAAAGAAGGATGTATCAGATTGATTAGCAATTGATTTCCACCAATTAGTAGATCACTAAGAAGAACTCTTATCCACTGCTGAGGATTGATGACGCGCTAATTTGCCTAGGGGAAGAAGAGTACTTTTTGGCTATGGTCTTTATTTTGAGCTATTGGCAAAATTAATTTGTTAAAAGAAGATCAAGAAAAATATGTGATAAGTACCGCACAAGGGTTGTATAAGCTGACCAGAATGCCCAAAGGATAAACCAACGTACCATAGAGATTAAACAGAGCCATAGATAAAATACTTAGTGATTTAATTTTAACTGCAGGCTGGCATAATGAATGATATCAATGTCTTTAGAATGACCTTACTGACCACTTAGAAGTTTTGGAGGAATTACACAAGCGTTTGACGATGGCGAATCTGAAAATAAAGTTATGAAGATGCCATTTTTAAAGGAGCTCGAATATTTGGGAATTGTGATAAACTCTGGCGGATTACAGCTGCATCCAATGAAATAGAATATATTGAGCGAATGTTGATCCTGAAGAGCGTTTGGGATATTAAAGTTTCTATGAGTATGTTCAGAACTATTGACATTTTATCAAAAACTTCGCTGTAATCGCTGTACCATCATTTCACCTATTAAAGGATCTTAAAAAGGATTTGTGTGGAACAATAAAGACCAGAAATCAACTGATGAGGTCCAAAAATATCAGATGAGTAATCTTGTGCTTGATACTAAAGTTTTAATCAGAAAGTTATCATTCAAACAGATGCTTCATTAACGGTAATCAGCGCAGATTAAAGTTATGTGGATGACAATGGGGAGGATCATCAGGTGGCCTATTTTAGCAGAACACTGACGCCAGCAGAAAGAAACTATACCATTACAGAGCAAAGATGCCTGGTTTTAATCCACACCTGCAAGAAATTTTTAGTATATACTTGGGATGCAATTTAAAGTCAAAACAGACCACTCATCTCTGTGTTGGCTACACAACTTTAAAGGAACCAGAGGGATGACCGGCACGTTGAGCTTTAAAACTGCAAGCACATTTCTTTGAAATTATCCACAGATGGAGTGGCGTATCAGAATGTTGACGGTTGTTGCGATTGCCTGCTGTTCAGGGTGTATATCATCAAACTATTATTTTTTTTCAAAAGGATGATTAGAGGCAATCTCAGGGATGAGCCCCAAAAATTCAAAGCGTTATAAAGAGAATGATAGAGAATACTGAATATAAGAACAATCAGTTATACAAAACGATTGACAGAAAACATTTTATACTACCTAAACCTTCAGAACGAGCAGAAATCTGAGCTTCACATTCTCATCAGCTATGGTTACCTAAAAAAGACTATGGATCATATTCGCCAGTATTATTACTGGAAAAAAGTAACTACGATGTTAGGGATTATATAGTTTGTTATGTGTGAAGTGCCAACTCCACAAGATGCACATGAATGTAGTAAGATATTAGCTAGTACGCTATGGTTTTCATGGTACACAGTATTCTTAGATGCTATGAGACCATTGAGTTTCAGTACTGGGAATTTGAAGTATATAGTAGTTGTGATAGACCATCTAATTAGATGGGTCAAAACAAAAGCCCTGAGCAGAGTGGATGCCATGAGCATGGAGAAAAAATTTTGGTAACTAATACCAGTACAGATGCCCTCAAGTTTTGCTAAGTGACAATGGGACCAACTTTAAAATATATGTGTTTCTAAGGTTGAGCGGGATGATGGAAGTCTAAGGAGTATTGTTTGTTCCCTATCAGTCAGAAAAACTGATAGGATGGTGGATAGACTAAATAAAACTCTAGCTGCAACGCTGAGAAAACTAGTTTCATGGAAAATTTTGTTTGAGGAACCTACCTGAGGCCAGTTACCTTTGCTTACAACATCAATTATAATTTAGCAACAGGGAAAACGATGTTCAAATTAATGTATGGATGAAGGGCCGCATTACCACTAATTTTTATATTCTGCTGTTGAACCAGCTTCAGTGATGAGTGACAAACACTACTGAATATGCCTGTCTAATGTTATAATTGAGTTACAATCTCAGGCATTTAATATGAAGCTGAAGAAGAGGATCAAAGCAAAGAAAATGGATGACAAGAATCGCCCTGTTGAGAAAACCCATGTGGGAGATAGGGTAGCCTATTGTGACACCCATGGGTTCAGTATGAATAAAACTAGTTGGACGCCTTATGGTTGGTTCCATTTTTGTCATTGCCTAGTCAGTGACTGATGCCTATATGATCAAGAACAATAAGATGGTTATATAGTAAATAGAGTCCATGTGAAATACTTAAAGTATTGAACTTATGAGAAAAAATAAAAATTAATTAAAAAAATTGTAATAAATTATAAAAAAGTTAGAAACATAAGGAAATAAATATAAGAGAAAAAGATGAACTTATACAATACCCAGATATAACTTTGCCCGTGGTGAAGAGCCTGGTGGTAATCTCACCTGCCCAAAGTAATGAGAAGGGGGACGAGATATGACTAAGAAGACCATTGTATCCGATAGAGCCAGACTAGGTTGAATTTGGGTCCACTGTGAATAGTCCTGGGGCGCTATTACAGGACTTAGAAAGACCAGCTGAATGTATCCTGTGAATGACGAGGAGTTTTTGAAATCTTTCCTGGGGTTAGTACAGGTTTAATAGCGAAGTGCCATAAGGAACCTGTCCTGGGGTTTATACAGGTTGACAAGTTCATTTTTCAGCAAGGATGGCTAATATGGTTCTGGAGTTTCATGATGCCATAGTATTTGCGCTCAAGAGAGGCAGCAGCGGGTAGCAACCAGGGAAGAGGAGTTGTGAGGCTGAGTATGGCATGAGAGCGTTGAGTACAGACAGAGCTGAGCTCCTCTGAAGTCATAGAAATATGATGGTCAAACATGGCCACAGCCTGAGGCGGCGCCCATCACCAAACTTTCTATATTCCACTGGATAATGTGGTCAAAGGGAGGGATATGTTTGAATTACAGTTAACCATAAATCCCTCTTACTAATGGATTAAGTATTTTGAAGATTGGAATCCACAATCTAGTATTTAGTGATGATTAATAATTTGATTTAATATTAATGTATAATTTGCAGATATGATCCAATTACTGTTTCAATTAGTGCTTTGTTGGGGATCATCCCTAACAATATTTAATAGGTGATTAAATAAGTGATTCAAACCCAATAGCTGTATTACTATGATGATTCGTTATGTTCAAATAATAAGACGTTTATTGAAACTACTAAAAGCGTTTTTAGCGCTTGTTTTGGTGGTATAGAGCTTAATCAGGCATTGCAGCCCTTATGGAATTGGTGTTTGGCTCCTGATACTAACAAATGATTGCTAAACTGTGAAGATTACCCTACTGATTATTAATCAATGAAAAAGAACTTGCCATTATTCAGAAGTTAATCCCAAGGGTAGGATGAGACCATCTAGTACTAAAAATCCCAAGGGTAAACCTTTTAATATAATTTAATTATTATCTAGTGAGAAGCTAAAAATCTGTGCGCCTGTTGCACTATAAAACCCCCAGTTTTTATAATAGAACAGATATGATTTGATAAAAACTAAATTGCTTATACAATAGTTACAAATTTTAATCTTGGGATAAGATTGTACAGATCAGATATCATTAGGTTTTTTTGTTATCAGATCTCGCCAGGCTCTGCATGAAGAGAATAGGGAAGGATTCCCTACCAGTCTAAAGATATCTTTTAAGAGGAAGAAGCATTTGTTTAGAGTTGGACCTCATACTCGACGTGGCTTAAATAGAACTAAGCTCAAATAATAGTCTTAATACTATCAAGCTTAATTTATTCAGTCAAATTAACGCATTTTTAAGCATCTGTGCATTTAAATATGGGAGCTAAAGCGAGCTGCAATCTGAAAAAAGTCAAGCTCCTAGATTTTAACAAAGACCCTGGTAAAATCATTATCAACCCCAGCTGAGGCAGAAATGGGCATTTTCAGGCTTTGCTCTATTAGATGTGAAGTCTTGAACTTGAAGTTGTCAATTCATTTGATTATCTAGGCAATCTTAGCCTATATATCATTATCAATCTATTAATTGATAATTTATCAAGAATGGGGCCCAAAAGTATTAATAACCTTAACTGCATAGCAACAAACAGTAATAGCATAAAATTCACACCTGTGAAAATATAGGATGAAACACTTGATTAGCGCTCCACTAATCAATAAGACAGGGTTCTTTTCCTATCTAAATTACCACCTTTTTTAAGTAGGAAAATGGCTTTATCTCAGTCTCATCTCAAATTTTCCTTAACTCTAACTTAGCTAGTGAACACCTTTTTTCTTCATTGTTTCTCTTTATCATTTAAAAGGTCTATGGTTTTAGATTATGACCTTTTTTAAGCTGATTGCTTCTTAAACTACCTGAATTTATCCCAGTTCCCCTACACTGTACTTGGTGCTAGTTATTTAATTTAATAAAAACTTTCACTGTTTTGTATATTTATTAGGGTGAAAGGTGAGTTAAAGGCATAAAATTACTAACCTGAAAGATGTGAGTTCAATCCTACCCTTTGCACATTGATTTGAGTGCCAGCCAAAGGTTCTTACTGGAGGTTAATAATTTTAACAACATGAACACCTTACCCAAGATGTAATTAGAAAAATCCGAGTCCCAATATAAAGGTGTATAAAAATTTCATAAATGGAGTTAACCCTCTTCAGGTTCAAAATCGAGTATCTTTTCTTCATTTCATTTCAGTAATGTCCATCCCTTGGTCAGCTTGCATCAGTTAAAATTTTATATCTAAATCTAAGTTGAGAGTTAGCTTGTGGCTGCTGAACCTTAATTTAGGTTATGTCCCATTATTTTCCAGATATAATCTACCCTTGCTTAATGAAAAATTATATTGCTAAGAAGAGCCAAAGAGCTGAATTATTTGTAATGGTTAAGGATTACACTAAGAAGATTTTAACGCTAGTTAGACTTATAATCTTGTAGCCTTTGAAGGAGTGACAAACTATCTCATTAACTGAAAAAATTCATCATCTTCTTTAAGGGCGGAAATCAGTAAAAGTATTACTTTGAAAACTATCTGGACATATAATGATAGTTAAACTTGTTTATAAAAGAGGTTACCATATTTGGCCTGAATTGCTGAAGAGAAGGTGGCTTTGTGTGAGCACTGGGGCTTTAGAAAATTGCCTGGGAGCACGCAAGGTGGTGAGCTAGGTCCTGAAGTGGAAAAAAGGTGACCAGAGAGTTGAAGCTAATGTAGCAAGCCTGGGAACGCTTTGTAAGCGTCTAAAAATCCAGGAGGCAGCCCACCAACGCCCCATATATGGCAGCAGGCGTCAAACTCGTCAACATGTGAGTCTTTTTGGTGTGACTAAAAGTAAAAATAAGAAAACCAAAGTTTAAGGTTGGCAAAAAAGTGTTCCAAGTGAAATAGAAACTTTCTATTCTCTTGTTTTAATTTCTTTTGTATGTTTTATAAGCCATCGATTGACTGTTCTAGTTACCATTGGAGGTCTCAAGAAACTTTATGGGCCTTAAACTTGTCAGTTGTATAAAATCTCCATGGGCATGAGTCCTTCAGTCATTGATTCATCTAGTGCTCTCATAATTTGGCTTCCCTTTTATGCCAATTTTTATTGCCTCTGATAAACACCACTTTTTCAATTGACTCTCTAATATATTTGCCTTATTGTACGCCATGATCTTCTGGGTCAGCTGGAGAGCGCTAGAATGTACAGGTGTATCTATCCCACAACATGTTGCTAGTCTCCAGAAAATACTCCTTAGAAAGGATAAGGCTAAAAAATAATGTAAGTATATGGAGATAATTGTGGCAACTTCAACCTATAAACCCTCAAAAGCTCATGGTGGAGGTCTTAGGTGTGCCTCATAGTATACTGCCATACAGGACTTTTTGACCTAGCTTTTATGTTCTGCACCCTCTTTTTGTTTAACCTTATTTATCCTCTTCATGGACCTCTCTACTGTTACATGTCCCCTCTAGCCCTAATCAGATTCCTAAATATGTCCTTGAAAATTTGACTTGATAACATGCTTGCAAAGGTTTAAATCAAAAAAGTCCTGCTGTGATATCCTGTAATTTTGGGAAAAATCTGGACGAATTTCTGCATCTCATTTTTTAATATTCCCAACTAAATAATGTTCTTCCTTACTCATAACTGAAACCTCTAGAATATGATATAGCGCAGACCATTACCAAGTTTCATGTGTTGTTCAAGCTTGGGCTGTTTATTATTTTTTAATCAGATCAAGGTAAAGGAAGTCCAGGAGTGGATCACGGTCATGAGCATGTGCTATAGTATACACCATTTCTGATCAATGTACTTGCTGAGGAACGATTTTGCCACAGCCCAACGCCTATTTTCCAATGCCATTGAGCTTCAGCTTCAGCTAATAATATGGGTTATATCAATACAATTTAGCTTACTTTGTAACCCCAGAACATGTAAAAAATGGTGGTTATTGAAAGAAGTTCTGCACTGAGAAGGGTTTTGTGAAGTTTTCAAAATAATAATACCTTTATACAAAGTCTCGCTTTTTTTCCCATAAGCATCACTTTTGTTTACAGGTGATTAAATTGATTCAACCAATTACAACTTGTCTTAATTGTGCCGTCCAATCAGGGGATGACAAAGCGACTTAATCCACTGAACTCACACACCTATGCAGAAGCGATTAAGGGGAACAGCATTTGCCAGAAGGCCCAGCTGCTCAACTTTAACTGCAGTGCAAAAAAGGGACCATATGTCCCAAACAGTGACTATCTCAAGATGGTTTAAGATTTTTACCAAACTGGCAACATCAGCCACACATTTCTTAAGTCCTCTCGTGAACTTGGTGTGCGCATTAACTTTGGTTTGAGGAACCTCTACAATATAAAGCAGTAATCAGGCTATCCCAGAACGCTTCCCAGAAGCTGTAAGCTTGACTGAAAAACTCATAATGGGAACCTTAGATCTTGGCTTCGCTACTGCTGAGGCCGCAGATGCAGCCATAGTTGCTCATTTGTAGCCACCTACACTAAGCTGAGAGTAGGTAAGGAGCCTGAACAAATTACAGCAAATATCCTAATTACACGCACCTTTTTGGGATGATAAAAATTTGTTTGTAGCACTAGAAGGACTCCCAACCACTGAAAAGCGGGACTACCTGGAGGCAGCACTAACAAGCGGCCTGAGCGCATATGGAGAACTAGTCTATTTTGAAATGGAGAAAAATTGCCTCCTGCCCCACCTGGCTACAGACAAGGCTGTAGCAATAATATGCCCGAGCATGGATGGTGATGGTGACATTAATACAATGCCACGCAAAGCGTACATCTTGGACCTGAAGGGAAATCAGTCTCGCCCTTTCTCAGTTCGCCCAGAAAAGAGCCTGTAATTATGCACGAGCTGCAACAAAGTAGGGCATAGAAACAATGCCTGTCCAGCTACATGGGAGGGAAGAAAGTTTATTGAGTGTGAAGAAAGTCTGAAGGATATAGATCAGGAGGACGAATTAACAGCCCAACTCTGGGAATCACAGGCTAACTATGAGGTGGTCCTGCCCAGTCTCCCCAGAGCAACGCAAAGAATCAAAGAAGGCCATAAAGGTAGCGGAGAATGCCAACTAGAAGAATCAGAAGGAGGAGAAGGAAGCAGCATCTCGATAGGAAGCAGCCAAGCGCAACATTGAGCAACAACAAGAGCACCTCTCTAGTATGACCGCCCCTAAGACAGCTCAGCAGCCGCAAGATTATGCGCAATGGGCATTTCAATCAGAAAGGGATGACGAACACTTCCTACCTGTACACAATGGAGCCCAACCCATTCAAGTACCAGTTGAAAACCCATTTTAAAATCCAACAGTTTCTCAATTTCAACGGGATGGAGGACAATAGAGCTCAGTGCATGGAGAACCCAAATCGGAACTCTGGGCCACCAGAGTGGAAATCAAGTACACCACCAGCCCAAACCATTTATGATGGTCCTATAGCTAGGTCTAGACACAAGTAAGCTACCGCAGCTGCACAGGGTCAATCTGGCCCTATGCAGTCATAGCAGGCGTTCTGGACTCGCTAATATTTGGGACTCTCAACATAGCAGGACTCTCATCCAATAAGTCCCTGGATAAGAAAGGAGGGCACCTGCTAACCCCACCGGTGGATGTGTTTGCCTTGCAGGAGAGCAAATGCACCGCTGAAAAGGAGGAAGAGTGGTCCAGGCTCTTTCTCCCTTTACAAACATTCTGGACCAGCTTTTGTGTATTTGTAGTCAAGTATAACAGCCGCCATCTCAATCATCAACTACCACTCTCATTTGGAAGAAAGGGTTCTTGTTCTGGCCTTCAAATGGGGGAACCAATAGTAACAGCGGCTTCAGTATATGCCCCTGTTGAAGTGGACAAAAGGGAAGAGTTTTTAAAAAACTTAATTGACTTTAACCTTCCAGAAGAAACGATTTACCTAGGGGTCTTCAATTGCTGACGGACGGAACTTGTGACAGATGGCCAAATGTCACAACTCCACCAATAGGATCGAACCAAATACAGCAATTAATGATATCAAAAGGTCTTCTAGACGCCAAACCAATCTCGGAATCATACTTTCCAATTCTGAAGCGGCCAAATATTGTAAACAATCAATTAATCAGCGCTACTAGACTGGATTGGATACTCATATCCGTGTCATTGGAATCACAAGTTGAAGATTTTGCAACATTTGACCTACATCTATCAGACCACAGAATGGTGGAAATTAGTATCCAATCAAAGGAAGAACCACCCAAGAACCAACGTTGGAAAAGGATGCTACCAAAGAACGTGAATCTGGTCCAAGTATAAGATCAGACAAAAAGACATGTAGATGAACTAGCCAAATGCACTGACTCAGATACCTTATGGAAGCAGTGGCAAAGGGTAAAAAAGGAAATTCTATTTGCCCCAGCCCATGCAGCATCCCGTCGCACAAGGAATGAAATAGCAGAACTTTCCAAAGCTTAGAGAACATTAAATCATCCTGAAAGATACCCACCCCATAGCGGCTACTTACCATAGTGGGCTAGAGATTGGGTGAAACAGACACTAATTGTCAAGAAACACAAACAACTCCAAATGCACATGGAGGCCCTCCAAGCAGGGTTCAGATGGGCTAATCAGGGTATACCGACCATCCAAGTTTTTCTATCAAACTTACAAAATGAATCATAAAATGCCAGTCTCACTGAACTCCAAACATGCGAAGGCCAAACCACTAGCAAACTAGAAGAGGTAGCATTCATCACCCACTCCTACTACTCAGAACTTTATAAGTCCTCCCCAACAGAGGAAGCTGCTAAGAACTACTTCATCAATATTGTTCCCAACCACGCCAAGCATTTATCCAACTTTATTGACCCCATAATGGAGGATGAGCTAGCACAGGTTCTACGGAGGCTCCCTACCATCAAGTCACCAGGACCATACGGTATCCCCTATGAGTACTATAAAGCACACTATGAAGTATTAAAGAAGCCCATGCTATCTCTCTTTAACTCAAGTCTGCAAAAGGGGAGGGTGATCCCAGGAGGCGCAGAAGCCTATACCATAGTTCTCCACAAAAAAGGGGACTGTACTGACCTGAACAACTGGCGCCTAATATCTCTAATCAATGCAGATATGAAGATAATGGGAAAGATAATGACTAAGAGTCTCACAGAAAAAGCCAATGAGTGCATTTCCCCACAACAGCATGGTTTCACCCCAGGGAAGAGCATTTGGGACATTATCCACCAAGTAACAAACACACTGGGAGGAGCATCTAAGGGCACACTTTGCTTTCTAGACCAAGCTTAGGCATATGACAGAGTTTATTGGGAATACTTGGCGGTATTACTATACAAACAGGGCTTCCCATAACCCTTTATCTCATGAATAGCGAACCATCAGCTGTCATCCACCTTCTCAGTTCTAGTGTCTGCATTTATTTCACCTCCTGTCAAACCAAAAAGAGGCCTCCATCAAGGGGACCCACTTAGCCCTATCTTCTACAACCTCACAATTGACCCCCTCCTATGGGTGATGAAGAAACAGTTAGCTGGCTTTGAGTGCAAGGGGCAAAAACCCACTTAAGGTTTTGGCCTTTGCAGATGACTGCATGGTAGGGGTCTCCTCCAAGGCGTATTCCAAAAAGGTAGAGGAGATAATTACCCTATATGAAAAGGCCTCCTAAGCAAAGCTCAACAAAAACAAATCCCAAGCCTTGGTGCTATCAGATTCTATGCGCCCAGGCCCTAAAAACACGAGGACAAAAAGGAATGTCACAAACACAAGAAAAGTGAAGAAGTGTAAAAAAAACCAACTTTATCCAGTTACCCTAACAGAGCCTTGCACAAAGGAACCCATAAAACACCTAGGGATCCCCATCACAAGTGCAGGTATAGCTACTCAATAGGTGGAAGAGAAGCTACTTCAGGATATCCAAAGGTCAGTGGCAACGTGGAAGTCCAGGAAAACATCTCTGGATGGAAAATGTCACTTTGCCAACACTATGCTCTTCTCAAAAGTTTGGTACCCTGCACATGCTATCGCCTTTAGCAAAAAAAAATAAAAAACTCACATCAATTTTAAAACCTTGGTTCTGGGGCTCATGCTCCCCATTCAGGATCACCACACTAAGGGGCCAACTTCTGAAGGCAGGATGGGGCTAATAGACCCTGAGCGCAACTCTGCGAACATATTCATGAAATGGATCATTGCTGTGACCTCACAAGAAGGGAGTCCGCCTCCATGGGCATCGGCAGCAAGAACCCAAATAGCAAGAGACCTAGCTCTCAGGAACCCAGGATCCCCAATTAACCTAATCAATTACCTATGTTCACGCCCAGGGTTAGTAGGGCCATGGGACTCAACTCGTGAGGCCAAGGCAATACTCCAGTATCATAAAATATTAAAAACAGAACCAAAAATCGAGCTTGAACCTCATAAAACGCGCCATAGGCAAAATCAGAAAATTCTAAATCTTGATTGGCACCCAGCGCCACCAGCCAATGTGAATTCTGAGGGCCCAAGTATTTAGCCAATCCCAGCGTTGGATTTCTGGGGAATAAGTCACTCTCCCAAACTCCATAATACTACTTGGAGAATATCAAGTGAGCCTCTACTCCACCCCAAAATTACAACATTGCATTGGAGAGTTGCTAAACGACTTTTTCAGACAGGGGAGCGCTCAAACGCCACGCACAGGCAATGCACAGTGTGCAGCAAAGAAGATACATTGCTCCACAGGTATGTTTTATGTAAAACAGCAGTAAGAGCCTGGGAAGAGTTCAATCTCTTTCGCTAAGCATCACTTTTCGAAAATCAATTCAGCCTGAAATTTAGCTCCACTAAAGAGATTTTCGAAAACTATTAGCAAATATGGCGGGAAACCCCGCAAAAGAACCCGCAGGCTATGCCAAACGAGCCAGCACCACCACAAACGAAGCAACCCTCGGTTACCCACCTCAGGGTCAACCAGAATCACCCGCTCTCAAGCAGCAGCCATGAAAGCAGGCACCATCCCCCAACCTGGAGCTACTCAAACTAGCGGCAGTTCACCTGATCACACTTCTGCAGCCTGCACGCCTAACAGCTCTGTGTGTGCTGCCTCCCACCAACCCTCTGGGCCCCCTCCAACCAAGGAGGCCATCACCCACGCTGTTTTAATGGCGTCTGCTCAGTTGAATGCAACTCAGCCCATCCAGACATTCACCTCCCCCATTGTGTCAGCTAATTCAGCCCCATCTATTATTGCTGACGCAGTGTTTCTGGCTCCCTCCATGAGGGGCGATACCCAGCTACCTGGCCCCCAAATCCTCAGATGTAAGGTTGGATTAGCCGCACATTCTGGTTCACTAAGCACCAAACTGGGACAATCTACTCTTCCCAATGAGGATTCAAATGGTTCGGATTTTGGAACTTCACACCAGTTCCAATCTCACCGTCCCATTTAAACCCCGTAATTGGCACTTCTCAAGTCGGCACTTTATCGCAATATGCTGAAAATGACCAATTCACTAATCAGCCAATGAGTTTTGCCCACGAAATCACAGCAAATACTCGGGCTGAATTTACCCAAATAGATTGGGATGGTGATGAAACACCTCCCTCCTCCCAATTGGCTGGAGTTAATTCCAATCTGGATGGGACTCCCCAATTTAGCGAGGCCCAACAATCACCTGGCCCCCAAACCCTCGGATGTAAGGTTGGATTAGCCGCACATTCTGGTTCACTAAGCACCAAATTGGGACAATCTACTCTTCCCAATGGGGATTTAAATGGTTCAGATTTTAGAACTTCACACCAGTTTTAATCTCACCCGTCCCATTTAAACCCCATAATCAGCACTTCTCAAGTCGGCACTTTATCTCATTATGCTGAAAACGACCAATTTACCAATCAGCCAGTGTGTTTTGCCCACGAAATCACAGCAAATACTCGGGCTGAATTTACCCAAATAGATTGGGATGGTGATGAAACATCTCCCTCCTCCCAACTGGCTGGAGTTAATTCCAATCTGGATGGGCCTCCCCAATTTAGCGAGGCCCAACAAACTGCCCCTTAATTTAATATGACGCCAGCAACTGCTGTAACATTCCAGAAACAAGGGAACTCCGCAAACTTGTCCAAACCACCAGCTCACACTCAACCTGCAATTGCAGCCTAAAGCAAACACAAACGTACCAAAGGAGCCACTGGGGCGTGGCAAAAACCTCTGGCACCAACGCTACCCAAAGCTGATCCCCGTGAAGTGGCGTTTATTGCTGATGTTAAGAAGAAATGGGCCGAAACTAGAGCACAAAAAGCTCTACCTCGCTCAACCCTCTCCCACGCAATTCGCCTTTATTATGGGCATAACCCTGTTGAATTCTATACAGAGGATTACTTCTCATACTTTGCAGCGATTGCGGAGACATTCCCTATTAACACCACCATCCATGAATCAGTGGAGGGCCACTACATTGATGTGGGCTTCGCTGAAGCTGCCCTTGCTGACCATGCTGCCACCCTCCAGGTCATTATTCCACGCGGATCTCTTCGCATCTCCCGCACACGCTCTCACCTGGAGAAAATTTCATGGGTTACTTTTTCCAACCTACCAACGACTGTTGATCCTGAGTCTCTTCAACTGGCGCTCCATCGTGGTTTAATGGAGCTTGGGTCTGTTCTTTCAGTGGACTTTAGCGTCCCCTCTTACTATGCTCCCACTCAAAGAGCTCGCACTGCTAGTGCGTCGTTCATCCCCTCCCCCACTGTATCCCGTAACATTGAGGTTATTCCTCGTGTGGCGGTAGTTGGGGCATGCCCTGAGATCTTTTTTGTCGACCCTGATCAGGCGCGCCCCCGGTGTTCATGGTGTAACGCCCTTGTACACTTGTATAGTGGCTGCACAGCTCGAAAACAAGCCCTCTTAGCCACCACCCAGGGGCCTAAACCAGGCCAAAAACGATCCCACATGGCTGCAGCAGCAATTCCACAACCCACACAATGGGTTCCCATTCAATACCTGTCCCCTGAGGCCTTACGCCTAGCAGTTGAAACAGCTAACACCACTATTGGTGTGGGATACCTTCGCGCTCATGCCCCCCTTCCAATGGGCACCCCCTCCAATCTCCCAGAGTCAACTCCCTCTCTCACCAAGCGCAAGGCATCTCCCACAGGGTGCCCCTCGTCAGCCACCCCCACTCAGGGCTCCGCGGCACCCCCACCAACCTCCACCAGCGATTTATCGCATCAGCCCTCAGCTCCCAATGGAGCTATGCCCACCAGCATGGACTGGCAACTCGCGGCCTGCGGTAGAAGTGCCACCTCAAAGAGTCCTACCCCAACCCCACAGTCCATTTCGCGCGGATCCTTTGCAGTGTTGGAGGAAGTGAATATGGACTCAGTCTCATCAAATGGGGACACCGCGGAGGTCACCATTGAGCACCCTCAGGTCCTTCCCCTGCAACGGAGCGGGGGCAGCATCCTAGGCTGGCTTACTGGGTCCTCCGCCCCCCACCCTCTCCTTCCCCTCAGAACCCTCGACGCTCCTCACGGATTGCAGCTAATAGTCAAGCTAAAGGACTCAAAACTAGCCGCCTCACAGCAGCAGGTTTAAGCGCTGGCAACCCCCCAGGACATGGAGGGGAACAGCTATGAGTCCCCATGGCAGCACCCTGGCCCTGCAATCCATCAACGCAAATGGGTTGCGGGACTTTAAGCGGAGAGCCCACCTCCTCCGAAACTTCAGGTCAGCACAAATTGACATCGCTGCTGTCCAGGAGCCCCAATCTCCCCCACGAACAATCTGCATGGAATGAACAGTTTGGAGGCAACTCCTTCTGGACAAACCATGCCGCCCTTATTGTTTTGAATCCCCGGGTTAAAACCCATTCTTTTTCACAATATCTAGGTGGCCGCCTCATACTGGCCAAACTCACCACTCCTAACTTCTCCTTCTTCGCTGCAAGCATCTACCTGCCTAATGCAGGTCAGGAGCAAAATCGGCTCTTGGAAGAGCTCCTCCAACTCAATCTCCCACGGAATACAGTCCTCTTAGGAGATTTCAACACAACCATAAGTTGCGTCCGTGACTCTTACCCCCTGCAGAAAAGGAACGCCCTGGATCAAGTCGCCTCCAGGATTTCCTTCGCCTGAGTGGCTTTATAGATGCGCTTCCACCCTCCGCGTCTGGCCTAGGTTGCATGACTAGGATCCAGTATGATGGAGGAGCTTTCCAGTCAGCGTCACGCATAGATATGGCACTGATTGGCCCCCTGCTAATTGGCCGCGTCTCCTCTCCCATCTCTCGTGACAACCATCTGAGTGATCACAGGTCACTCACCGTTGTCCTCACCACCACACTTAGACCGTCGCGTAGGTTCTGGCCTAGGGTTGCCCCAGCTCTTCTCAACAACCCCTTCACTAAGGAGAAGCTGTCTATGACCATCCGGGAGACTCTCACCTCCCCCACCCCACCTTCTTGACCACAAGGCTAGATGGGCGGTGACCAAGGAGGTCATCACCCGCGTTGCTTACAACTGTGCCAAAGCCCAGATGACTGCAGCTCGCGCCAGAGTCAAAAGGGCGGAAGCCAGAATCAGACATCTAGAGCGAAACTGTCAGCCTTCGCCCTCTCCCAGATGGTTGGAAGACTGGGAAGCGGCGCAGGAAGCACTCCGCTTGGAGCTCACACTGCAGGAAGAACGGGCAGCAAACTTTACAACATCTCGTTACTATGCTCAATAGGAACGCCCCACCCGCTTCTTCTTTCAGAAACAGAAAGCCCGGTCAACAGCGCAGGATATTACTGCACTGAAGATTGGCACTACAACCACTTCAGATAAGGAGGAAATCACGCAGGAACTACACCGCTTCTACTCCAGTCTCTTCCATGCCACCCAGGTGGACCCATCGGACATCCAAGACTTCCTGTGGCGGGCTCCAGAGCCGCCCATTGACCCACGGGCTGATGAGGCTCTACTGGCGCCTATTTCCATCCAGGAGGTGATGGAAACTCTTCTGAAATCCCCACGGCTTAAAGCCCCAGGCCCAGACGGAATACCCTTTGAGGTGTACCTTCTGGAACCTGCAGTGATAGCCAGAACCCTCCGCGACCTCTTCGCTGCACTCTTGGTGAATGGCGAGGTCCTCCCCGACTCCAGAGGCTCAATCACGACCCTCATTCACAAGAAGTCAGACCGTGAGAACCTGGCGAACTGGCGCCCCATAGCGTTGATCAACACAGACCATAAGCTCTTCACGAAGCTTCTGGCCAACCGCATCACCAAATGGGTGTCACCTCGCCTCTCCCCATCCCAGTACGGTTTTATTCCGGGGAGGTCGTTATGGGACAACTATAATGACCTCCACGTGACTTTGACTGCTAACTCTCGTAAGGTGAATGGCTTTGTGGCTCTTCTGGATATGGAGAAAGCATATGATCGGGTAGCCTGGAAATATATTGATGCTTCCCTGGCCCGCTTCCATCTCCCACCCGCAGCTAGGCGCTGGATATCAGCGCTCTATGACCAGCTCCACACCAGAGTCCTGGCGCCAATGGGTTTTACAGTGGCAGTACCAGTTGGACAAGGTCTCCGGCAAGGGGACCCCCTGAGCCCTATCCTTTTTAACATCACCCTTGACCCCTCTTGGCCTCCTTACAGGACAAGCTAACAGGGATTCTGGTCCCAGGTAAAGCCCCCACACGCACCATGGCATTTGCAGATGACACTGCCATTGCATTTGGCTGCCCTGGGGATGTTGCCCTCGCTGCTGTGACCATTGAGAGGTACACCAAGGCGTCCAACGCCATGGTCAACACCTCCAAGACAACAGTTGTACAGGTTGGCTCCCCCACCTTCCCCCCACCATTTGGTATTGAGCTTGAGCGCGGTACCTTCCGTCACCTGGGCGTTCTCACCAACCAACAAGGAGTTGCGCTAAAAGACAATGAGGACTTGCTCCTTGCAGCAGTTAACTCCAGGATTGCCAGCTGGAACCGGCGGCACATCACCCCCCAGGGTCAAGCTCTGATGGCCAATGTGTTCCTCCTCTCCAAAGTCTGGTTCCTAGCGCACGTCTGCCCATTCACAGATGCCTTTTATACGCGACTCAATGTACTCCTCCGCTGTTGGATCTGGGGCTCAAATCATCCACCAATGGCCCTCTCAACCATTGCCCGACCCTGCAATGAAGGGGGCCTAGGGCTTCTGGACACGCGATCCCACGCCACCACAATCTTCCTGAAGTTCCTATGGCCGATTATCTGCTGGGACGCGACCCCCATGCCCCAATGGGCGCCCGCCCTCCGCCAGTCAGTGTCAGCAGCTCTGGGTCTTCCTAGAGCATCTCTGACCTCATTAGGGGAGTGGCTCACAAACCACCCAGGCCATCGCCTAAAACCATCCTCATCCCCCTACTGGAACCAGGCTCTCCTTGCCCTGAAACGAGTAGGCGCGCGGATCCACCATGCCTTCCCATACAGAAGGGAAGGCCCTGGCCTCAGCCCACGTCGCCATGCAATTGTGCACAATGGACAAGTTGTCACAACTCGCCTCAACCCTCAAGATCGTCCTCCCATCCGCCCAAGACTCCTTGAGCTCCTCCCTCCCTCCGTGAGATTTGACCTTAAGGAATTGTGGAAGGACGTCTATCACCCCATCATGTCAGCAAAGGTGTCCAACACCTTATGGAGAGTGCTCCACTGTTCATACAGGACAGGGGACCGGACTGGCCCTACCTTCCAGCACCGAAGCTGCCCCCGCTGTGTGGAGCCTATTGACTCCCACCTCCATCGTTTTTTCACCTGTCCAGGTGTCGCCGCATTTTGGCCAAAGGCCCGCGCGCTCCTCCATGCTCAGCCCTGGTCTGGACACCCTGTGCAAGACCTCATGTTTGAGCAGACATTGCCTGGTTGCCACCGACCCCTCCGTGTCCTCACCTATGCCACAGCCATCTGGACCATCCATAACTCCTTCCTTCGTGCTGCCTTTGACCAGCAGGTGTGGACCCTTCCACACATGATCACCCACTTTCAGGTACACTTTGAGATGGCCCTGAAGGTCTGCACTATGTCGCCAACCCTCCCCCGCTCAGTTGTCACTGCAGCACGGCTCTGGCGCGCAAACCCCCTCCCTTTCTCGATGCCTCCTCCCTCCCCTTCCCTCGCCTCAGGCTCTTAGGAGCCCAGGCGTAATTCAATAAACATCGATGAATCCCCCCCTTGGGTTGGGACCATCTAGTACTAAAAAAAAGAGCCTGGGAAGAAGCGGTGCGCTTAGCATGGCTATGATCCACAAATCCCAACCATATAGCTGATGACTGGCTCTTTCAGGCCAGGTCAAGGCATTGAGACCTTAATCACAACAAGATAATTTTCGTTTTAGCATTATGGGCAATTCATAGTAACTGGGTTGCCGCCACTGCAAGTCCAAAATGGCTGACCCAGCTAGGGTTGTCAATAACTTCTGCTTTAGTCTAAACAAATTCTTTGACTACTGGATGTTTGGGGATGCCATTCCACCGTAACAGCATGTGTGAGTAGGATCTTGGGTCATCTCACACATGTTTGAAATTTTCATGGTGCAACGAACATGTTTATGGAAAGCCATTTACCCCAGGCAACAGAGGTCTCCCCCAACAGCAACTCACAGCAAGGCGCAATTCCAAGGTTGTGTGAATAGCACCAGACCACTCCATTTACATCCCCTTTAAAATATTTCCATTTACTCGCCTAACCCATCCCTTGAGTGTGTCATCTCCAGTCGCGTACTTCCAAACAAAAATTAAAAATAAAAATTAGAAAATATACTACTCCACCATTACCTCTTTTCAAGCCAACTTGGGCTGCAGCTCATCCTTCTCACCTGACCTTAAGTATGATTAAAAGTTCTGGTGACAAAATTTTTAATCTTTAACAAAAAGACACAGTCTTTGAGCCTAGAACAATTAATGAAGTCATTTTAGCATTACAGTAATTTTTGCAATCCTGGAGCATCATATAGCCAGTACTTACATTATGGGTCCTAATTGATGCTTTCCAAAAGTGTTCCAACTTAAGTCTCATTTAAAAAACCTTAAAACAGGAGGGCCTTTCCTATTAATGAGGTACCCAACAACTTCCCATTACTCCTGAAGCTTCCCAACCTAAAAAGTAACATTAACTTATAAAATCCTTAAATTTTACTTTTTAAGTCTTACCAAAAAGGAAAAAATGCTATATTGGTGGCATGGTTCCAGGACTTTGATGTGTGGACGCCGCTTTAGGTTCTCACAAATTAGTTCTTTATTTCAACATCACATTTTCTGGAAAAGATTTCTGGTACATAAAAACATATGTATTTATCCATGAAGTGTTTACTTTATCAAGTTTTGAGTTCTGCCTTCCACAATGCATATCCCAAAGCTATTCATCCACCTATAAAAGAAACTCATTCAAGTTGTCCTTGAAAATTCTGAAACCTCACAAAAATTATGCAAGAGTCAAAGAACCTCAGGTGGTGTCACTAAAAACTTGATGTAGAGGGTTTAAAATATCCCTGCCATGCCATTCATCTCAACTGTATCAACAACTTCTGCCATGAAAATAGGACAAGTTATCCATCAAAACCTTATATATGATCCAGGCTAGTACATGCCCTGAATGAGAGATAAGTAATGGCCACGGAATAAAAATTAGGCCAAAATTTTTGCCAAGTCAAAAGTTGCTTTGGTCATGGAGTTAAAAATTTTATGAGGACCTAATTCATCTATTTAGAGATATAAACTTCTTTATTAGCCACCTAGGATCTTAGCCATGCTTTAACGTCACATCCTCCACTTTAGAAAGTGGCTTTGCCACTGGAAATTTTCCTCTTCATTATTTGGAAAGAAGGTCAAGCCCTAGGAAACATCAAAAATTGGTTTGAGTAGCTTGTATCTCCATCCTAACTCACTATTATTAGAATACATAAATCTATCAAACTTTTCCAAAAGAGTATTTATAGATACAAAGATTCTGTCCAAGGTTTGAGTTTTTTTCTTGATATGTAAATATATTTACCATTCAGTACCCCCACTTAAGCCCATAAAACAAATTAAAATTTTCCTAAAGAATTTTGAGCTATTCTCTTTTCTAATAGATAATCTTTATAAAAGAAGTTTTTTAACACATTCTTTTTTAGAATATGAACCATCCAAAGGACTAATATAATTTTGTTTCTCTTTTACTTAGTGCTAGCTTTTTTATGCTACTGCCCATTGTACCATGTTCTTGCAGCTTTAACCCACTCTTGAACCATGTTATCCCAGAAGGAAGAGCCATTTATGGTACCAAACAATGATTATTGACCCCACAACATTATAACAACCACTAAAAACACAAAATTATGGGAGTTCCTAATCTAAAAACTACCATTATGAACCTAAATACTGAGAAATAGTGATCCACTTTGAGAGTGGTGATCCTAGCCCTATGACAGTAAAATATTAAGTAGCTACATTCTACGTCTCTAAACAGAGGTGTTTCATCTTCTAAGTCTATTGAGCATCTACGCCATGTGCTCTTTAGATGCTTCCTGTTATTAGAATAACTGTGCTAAAACCCCAATTATATTTTGATAGCTATTTCTATATTTTATTTAACAAAGGTAAGCAAACAGGGGACAGACTATACCGATATATGTAATGGGATAGGGGGAGGTGAAGTATAGCGAGATTTAGGCACCCCAGAGTAGATGAGCTACCCCTGTTGACACCTGGTACTTCCAGGTATAGGGGGTTGAATGCCTTACTCCAAATGGGTTTCCCCTATTATGGAGCAGGTAGGGAGGAAGGGGTCAACATGCAGAAACCAGACTGGGAACCATGATTCAACAAGTTATTTATTCAGCCTCATGTATCCATATAACCAGGCTTGAAAATGTTCCAGTAGGTGTAGGTGAAATCTGCTGATTGTCCCACGGATGGTGGGCACAGTTTCCTTGAAGGCATCCAGTGCTGCGGTGTGGATTGTCCGCATTGCAATGGCGCTATCAGGGAGTGGATTGCGGGTGATATCGGGGATTCAAGTTAAAGTGTGAGGAGGCTTCTGGAGTTTGAAAGCTCCTGGTCATTTTGGGTCTATAACAGACGCTCAACTTCTCACCATATGGCTCTAGATGGGGGCATGCTTTGAGGCGGTGGTGCAGGGTTCCATCCCCTCCACACACTGCGCACGCTGCATGAAGAGATGATGCGATCTTCTGTTCTGTAGGTTCCTCTGAGACAACTCCAGGTGTTAGCTCTTACCCTTGGCTTGAGGAGAGAATTATGTGTTAGCCTCCATGTTGCCTTCTGTGTTGTGAGATTGTATGGGATGTCTAAAGCATCCAGGTAGTTGATTCTCATGATGAATAAGGCCACGTCATGTGTGTCCCTCTGGGGGTGGTCCTCTGGTTTCCTTAGTGTTAAGTGAGCTCTTGGCCTTCCCCTTCCCTGGCTAATGCCTGTGAGAGTGATGGTCCACCCTATGTGCTGAATGGTGCGGAGGAGGCGTTTGAAGTGAGGGGGGTTCCATGTGGGCTGCTGTGTTGGGCAGTTTGCAAGGTATGTGAGCAGGCTGAAAAGGTTGTGTGGGTTGGATAGTCTGAGCGCCTGTGCAAAGTTGGCCCTCATCGCTCTAGACCAGTGTGTTGTGGGAGGTCTGAGGCTAGGACTTTCTCTATCCAGGCTCCCAATATGCGGTTGGCATGGACCTCAAAGTCTATTAGGCCCATGCTTCCGCTGGAGCGTGGGCCAAAGAGTATTCCACCCATACATGTGGCTAAGACCCAGGCCACAGCCATCCCTGGATAAGTGCGCGGATTGAGGATATGAATGTAGGTGAGAAGAAGATTGCGTGGGTGGGGAACCACAGCATCGAGAGGATGAGTGAGTTTACAACTGTTACTCGCCCCATTAGTCCTGGGGATCTTTCCTTGAGTGAGGCGACGCAGTTGAGCACCCGCTGTAGTAGATTGTTCTCAATTGTCTCATTTGCATACCCCCTGTTTCCAGCTTTACCCCAAGGTGGCGGACAGGGTTGGTTGAAGCTGATGCAAAGGTTAGAATGAGTGAGTTGTTCCTTCGTGGGGGGCTATGAAGGCTTGGGTTTTGTGGCCAGTTGTTAGTGTACTTGCCTAGGAGGTTTATTTCTTTTTTCCTTTTGTTGAGCGACGCGTTGCTCACAATGGAATATTTCTCTAAGGTGCGTTCCAGCTGTCAAGCATCATTGTTGTTAGCTATACCTGTCACACAGTTATCCGCAAAGGATAGTATCTTGACTGTTGGTTGGCCCTATGCGATTATGCCCATGAGGTGTGAGTCAGCGACGAAAAGGAGTGGATCAATACTGAATTTATACAGCAGTTGGTTGAGGGGGTCCCCTTGTTTGAGCCCTCTGTGTGGTGTGCTCTTGTTAGTTGGGAAGCCAGGGCCGCATACAGCCATGGATGCGGATTCTGTAAGGAGCATCGCCCAGTTTATAAGTCTGGGTGTGACGGTTGAGGTCTATCCTCAGCATCACATTGCCCTGATCTTTGGTAAGACAGGGCAGGCTGTGTCTATATGTATGGAGGAGGAGGTGGCGTGGGTTCTGGCAAGGACGCCTAAGGGGCTGGAGCTGGAAATAGGCCAAGGAGCAAGATGGGCATCCAAGTCAGAACAAAACAGGAAACGAGTAAAATGGGTAGTTTCGAGATTTGATTTGGATTCGAATTGGGAATGGAATGAAATGGTTGCTTGGGAGTTTCGCGGTTCAATTGGGATTCGAAATGGAACTGGCGCGGATCCGTTGAGGATTGGAACTGGCACAGAATCATTGAGTAAAGATTCCGCGATCCTGCTGTAAAGTTTACACCAAACATCATTCAAGTTGGCACCATAAGCTTATATTATATTTTATTTTAGCTTTTAGCATGTGTATATAGGGAAGGAACTGGGAGCTGGAGGCTCCTCAGTTCTGTTTTCTATCAACCTGGCTAAATATTAAATAAAAGAACCTAAAATTCATATATTTATAATTTGGGTTTATTTTAAAGATATTGCCTAACTGCAGCCATGTTTGGCTTAAATCAACAAGAATTGGACTTTGAGAGTAAGTTTGGGAGGGCTATTGCCTCCCTCTATACCTTGTCTTGGAGTCAAGGCATGTTGCTGGGGTTGAGTATACTTGCAACTGTCTTCCAGGGGTGCTTGTCCAATCTTGTAGCGCGCGCACCAGGAGAGTAGTATCAGGAGTCCTGTCAGCCCTATGGTCTTTAACATGGATCCTGTTGCCCAACTCATTCGTGGCTCATTGGAAGGAGCCATTGCGTTACATTAAACAGAACTCATTTACTTTCCTGTCGTTGTGGTGGCAATCAAAAGAGGTGCCAGAAGAAGTTGTGTTTCCAATGTGGTATAACCATACTGCAACACTCTTGATGGTGATATTCTCCACCGCCTTTTTGCTTCATGAATTATACCGAGTTTTAGAGTGTGTGTCCCGGGATGGTGGGAAAGTGGTAGGGCCTGGGAAGGACAAAGGAAGAATCCCACGGTTTTAAAAT
>JAKSZP010007266.1:0-40847 GCA_022478985.1 Massospora cicadina | reverse complement strand
AAAAGAACTCCGTTCATCCAGCAACTATCTTAAGTCCACCAAATCAACAAAGCTCTTGTGCCCATATCATCATACTCAAAATATTATTATGTGGAATGGTTAGGCCGCGGATCTTAAGCTTTGCATAAGCTTATGATATTCCTGATCCATAATAACTGATATTCAATACCTCTCATAATAAATTAAGAATATTAACATTATTATGTCAGGGGGTGGAAGGCAAGTCGGTAGGGTGTACAGCTACCAACCTGAAGGTTGCAGGTTCGATTCCCACCCTTTGCACATCGATTGGGGTACCAGCCAAAGGAAGCTATTGGCAGTTAGTAGGTATAATAACATGAAAACCTTACCCATGATGTAACCAGAAAATCTGAGTCCCAATCTGTAAATGAAAAACTTTCTACGACAGAGTTGACCCTGCTCAGGTTTCATGTCAATACTTTCTTTCTCATTTTTCAGTAATGTCTATCTCCTGGTTGGCTTGCCTCAAATAAATAAAATAAAAACATTATTATGTCCCTATCAAATATCTGACAATTAAATCCAGTCAACAACTCAACACCCTTGCAGAAAAAAGAGGACCTAACGCAGCTGTGAAGCCCTTGGCTCAACTGGATGGCATGACTTATATTGTTGATATACGTTGGGTAACTGCTTTATACCCAAAAAATCCCACTACTTTAACCCCTACTTTGCTTAATCTTTTTTGTGAATTAGATCAAGGAGTTTTGTATGTAGGTAGTTCTGACCAGACGCACCAGAAGCACCCTTATCTTCATTTGGTCCCCACCCTGCCAATATCCCACTCTCTTGGTAAATAAAAAATTGATATTAAAACTCTGAAAGTGTTACCAAGCCAAAAAAACTGGACCAGGTTTTAAAGCATGAAATTCCAGGTTCTGTAACACCAATTTGAGTTAATAATCTGTTTATAATTTTTCTTAATATCAATCATCAAATGCTCTCTGAAATCCCATTCTGCTGGGCATTTGATCCAACGAAAGAAGCCCAAGTTATGTTCAGTAATGGTACCTCTTCTGCAGAACTGGTAATTACACTGCCAGTGCTTTTATGGCCTCTTACATAATCTAACTGGAAACCCCTCAAGCCAGGCTGTTCAAATGCAAGAGCATCAGTTATCCAAGATCAAGCCACTCCCAATCCCTTCTCCACCCTCAAAAATAGAAGACAACAGCCTCACCTAGGGTCAGTTATTGTTTTATTCTAGTACTGAGTTTTAATAAAATTGCGTATAAAAAAAACTTTCTTATGGACTCCACCAGCTGTTACTACCAATATTACCGCTTTGAACCCAACAAGCACGCCACAATTTGAATTATGGGACTGATGATTGTTTAGTGGGAGCTTTGATCTGTCAGACCAGCTGCTCACCAAATGCAAGCCAAGGTTATTAGAAGTTATGATCTTGACCTACTTCTCCAATCCGCTGTACCAGGAAGGGCTTTTCTAATATTACAGATCCAGATGACTGACCCACTACTGGTTTTGCGAGATCTGGCCAACCAATAGTCGCACCACTCTTTGATCAGGATAGCCAATGTCTTTTACCCAACTTGCCTCACTGACCCACAACTGGTTAAGGGCTATCCAGAGGATATGAAGCCTCCCACTCTGCCAATTTCGATATTCCATCTGTAGGCAATGAACAGCCTTCCTCATAACCAGGAGGCAATGCCCAGTTGCCAGATTATCTGGAGCATCACTCTTTAGGCCAACCTATACTCATATTACATTATTAAACTGATCCATTGTTTCAACAACTTTTTGACTCTGCATGATAGCATAAAACATCCCAACAACTGCAAAGCAATGCCCAAACATACCCCATACTAAAGTTGAGCCAATGCTATTCACTTTGTGATCCCAATCCTCATTTCAGTAGGGAAGAAACATTTAATTAACCTAAGGATCCTTATCTATCTAAAAGTGAACCTAAAGTTTGAGATTGAAACCAGATTTAGCAACTGCAGAGCCAGGAGGATTGATCATCCTCCCTGCCTATCCAACCATTGAAAGTTCTCCCAGAAAGACCTTCGGTTACCCCCATTACAGCCATCTGGTTTAATATGGGGACTCTGTTATGTTATACAATTTTTACTACCCTTATAAGAACACTAGGGCGTTATTCCTCCAAGCCATTAAGACCTCTATGCCACTGAAACTGGGCTTTACCATAGGCTATCACACACCTAAATTGGAAGCCCAGTATTGCTCTAATTATAAAATTTCATGAAATAATGAATTGTTCATAACCTCTTCACTTACACCATCCTCTTGGGATCAGTAGAAGCAGTTGCTTATTTGATAACATATACCTACGCTTTCTCCTTGACCTGTTATTCTCTTGTTGGCCACTTGTTTCCTCTGCAGAGCATGTAAGAAACTTGTACTGTTACAGGGAGTGACAACAAAGTACCTGAACCAGAATGCTCCTTCAGCAGTTGTGTTGGTCTAAGGATTTCGCCAGTTCACTCACCAAAAGTTGCAGAAAAGGTTCTTGATGCCTGGTTTAACTTATTTTGCGCTTTGCATCTGGAGGTTCTCAAACTCTTAATCCCACTGATGCACAAAGAATTGTGGCCCTCTTTGATGCCCTAGAAGGAGAGGCTTGACGCTAGGTTAGAGGTGTGCTACGTTCTTAAAAGAAATGGTAATTCATACTTTCTTGCTGAGCCCAGTATCTGCTACAGTACAAGCACCTGAATCTAGAGCATCCCGCTCTTTCGCCTATTCCCCCTTACCCAGGTATCCCTGACCTGCCTTCGCTCTTGACGCCTTCACAGCATTGATTACTTTAGTTGGGATCCTTACTAATATTGCGATGTCAGCCTTTAGAGCGGCCTTGAACACTATTGCAGCCAGCAACCTTGCTTTGTATCATCTTCAAATATCTACTCAGGCTTCCTTTTTTGACATATTCTATTGGGGAAAAAGTCCTTCATGCAATCATACCTCTGTGTCAGCTATGTCATCCCCTCTGTAAGCAGGTTCACCTCAAGATGGTTATCTGTTGAAGACATTTACCCCTGAATCTTCAGAAAATAAGGATCCAGGGAATCGTTCTCTGGGGTTGATGTGGTATCTCCTTGCCCCAAGGCACCTGGATAACAACTAAGTATTAGTCAAAAGTACTTTACTTCCATTAACTGAAGAGGATATGATCATAACATTGGACCCAGAAATTCATACATTTCTAGCCACACAACGGGCCCAGGTAGAAGCCCAAGTAGATCATAATCAGGAAACTGATCTCCTTACCACCATTATATGTCCTAATCCTACCATATTGATTCTACCCATTGCACAGGATCACAAAGGTCCTCTGAGATATTGACCCCAGAGCCTTTCTTCCCCGATAATGAGATGAACAAGGCCATAGCCATGGATCACACAAATTCCTTTTTGCAAGTGGGCCAGGAGAACCTTGTAGAGGGACCTGTCATGAAATCGGCAGAAGAAGTTTTGAATGGCCTGTCAGTCAGGATGTGTGAGCACCCAAAAAGCAAGTCAGAATGACAGGGGCATTGTCGCTCATATGACATTGTATGGAGCCTCAAATTGGGAAATGATGACTCGTTGGTGTAGAACAAGTATGGAAAGTAACCCAAAAGTGTTAAAATGGAAACAACACCAGAAACTGGTGGTCTTGGTGCAGGATTGACCACTGGGATGATTTCAACAGGGTTGCTGTTGGGTGGGTTCAATACAATTGTGGAGACAAAGAGCTGATCCTTTCTTAGAAATAGTGGATGTAAGGCTACAAGATCCCAGTTTATTGATGGCGGATAGTTGCAATGATGGGGTTGAATTTTCTTGCATGTTAATCCAGTTAATGATGGCGGGAGTGATTGTAATCATTAAAACTGGTAATGCCCATCCGGTGTAAGGACTGACAGTCCGCCAGGGTAATGACTTTGGGACTTTGGCAAGAAGGATATAGAAAAATAAATCTTGATGTTTTAGCAGGAATTTATTGGCACAAGATAGTGGAAAGAATTGTTTGAACTAATATTATTCTCACAGAGGAGATTAGTCTGCGCCCATGTCAAGGAGAAGTTGGGCAAGTTAGGTAAAAGGCACAGGTGGTAGGCCCGCGACTTCCAACGTTCATAAACGCCCTGGAGAATCCGGCAGATTAGATAAAATTAAAAAACTGGCAGTTATTATTTCCCCAGAAATTTCGCTTGGAAAGCGCGATGTAACCAGTACATCAACACGCCACACTCTCAACCACTCTCATCAGTGGAATATGGAGTCTGGGTGTTCCTGTATATTCAACAAACAGCGTTGTGGGAAAATTTTTATAGGATGTGCACACTCTTTTCCTGACCGCGGTGTACATTGCACCTCACTCCATGTCACGCAGTTGACTGGATCTCAGTTTTGAAAAACAAGGAGGCAGCAGATGAAGCTGCAGCGGTGTGCGTTGTGATTGACCTCCCCAAAGGGCAGTGGGTCATTGAAACCAAGTGCACCAGATGGACAAAATCCAACTAAACTTTCCTCACGTTCAACTTTTTGCCCGTTACAGTCAAGCGTGTCATTCTGGAGCAGCACCTGAAAGTGTGACTCACCATATATGGCAAAATACAATCCTTCGAGATGCAACGCTTTACGCTGATGCCACACCTGTGCACTGGAAAAGCTATTACAGTTCTGACCCCAACTGAGGAATTCGCAAAGGACCTAACCCAGATCCCGCACTCCACTTTTATTAATATCAAAGGGCATACCACCCACCCTTTCCGGGTAACTTTTAACAGCGCACCCCCCATCTGCACCCACTGTGACGCGTTCAGCCATAAGGCACATGCATGTCCCACCAAGGAGGGCATCACATTCCAAGAGCACCCCTCGGTGGCCATGACCAATGGGGAGGCTCACTACGAACCAACCACCAGTAACAAAGAGACCTTCCCGTGGGGAGCACAAGGCTGCTACTTACTAGTAAAGCCTGTCTCCCCTCAAGAGCGAAAGAAGGCCAAACAGGCCCGCAGGGCCACAGCCAAGGAAGTGGCCAAGGTCGCCTCTGCTATCGCAAACTCCCAACGCCAGGAGGATATTGAAACCTTCATGGTGGAAGCAAATTGGATACTCCTCAACCAATCAGATTGGGATGCTGCTAAGTTTTCAGCCAATGGTGCAAGCTAAAATAACTCAACAGTGAAATTGAGGACATAAACTCACTTTTCAAAAGAAACTCCTGCTCATAATTGGGAAGTAGATTCTCTGATAATCCTTGATAATAGCCAAGTAACTCCAGTACGCTCACCGTTCTTAAGTCTACTGGCACCAACAAATACAAGACCTTCTATCTTTGTACAAAATCAGGAAATTATTCCTCTATAATTGGGACTACTTCTCTATCAGCCAACTATGTACTTCTCTTTGGGAAGAATAAACACACACAACAATCTAATATAGATATAATGGTGACAGATATGAATTTCCAACAGATGACAGATGGATAATAATTAATAAACTAAGTGACAGTAGTTATTAATGGTCAATAAACTAGTAAATGATGATTAATTGATGTTTTTTATTAATTGGCCAGGCGCCGGTATTATATACCTCTCAGGTATCTCCTGGCCAAACTCATCTATTAAATGAGTTCATTTATATTATGTCAATCCTCTGCTAGTCATGACAATAATTATGAAAAATCCCCAAGTCAATTTTGGCCCATGAATTGACTAAAAATAACAATCATTTTAGCCTGATTGAAGGCAATTTTACTCTCATAATTGGTACGACTTTGGGTTTTGAACTCAAAATCAAAATCTTCCCACTTAGAGCTACATCATAACTCAACATCTAACAATAAATGGTGATTAAATTATATATGATCATAAAAGATGACGCACCCCAATTTGGGATGTCAGCAGGCCTTTCAATAGCATTAAGTAAACCCATAATTGGGACATCTATATTTAAGTGTTTAATTATTGATTTCATTAATCAAACCCAACTTCCGCCTTAGTGCATTAAGATTAATGCAAAAATTTAGGAGGTGCAATTTAGATAATGCCATGGGACCACTTTGCACACAAGTGTACCCATAATTGGCCATAATATAATAGTATTATAGCTATGATAATCAGGTACCTCAGACACAATTAGAGCAGTTTATGAAGTGAATCTGATAAATCAGATTATGCAGATGAATTGGGAGAATTAAAGGATCCATCAATGGAAGTAATCTATCAGCATTGATGTTTTTCTCAAAGGGTTTATTTTTGAGTCAACCATCAAATTCTAACATTTCCCCCCACTTGACTGGAATATAAACCTGAATTTTCCTGAATTCATTTTCAATGTCTGAAAACAGCTCATCCTCTGCATACTGCAATTTCGTCGCTGCCCTCAAACCTGAACAGCGGCATCAGTTTACTCATCTGCCCAGAAACATGTGTATGAATTTTTTTTGGGCTCACTCCAGCAGCAGAGTTGGGCCAGCTTCTTCCTGCACCAACTGTCATGACGTCAACTTGGCCTGAAACCATCATTGAGGAGGAAGTTGTACAAGTTGTGGATCCTACTTGAGGATTGATAGGGTATGGATCAGTTCTCGTGCTTCCACAACTATCTTAGCAGACAACTTCAGCCGCTCTTTTGATCTAAGAGAGCCAACCTTTTTGCTCCAGCAAGTTTATTGAGATGGCAATCTTCTGGCGGAGTTTCGCTTTGTACTCGGCCATTTCCCAATGGCCCAAAACTACAGTGCACTGCTGGGGTCAGCCAACTATTCTCGTCGAGGCCAACTGCTCAGTGAAACTCAGGCCAAATACAATCATCTTTATAACACCATTCATCTTTTGCTGGCCAAAGATACCTCTGTTCAACATCAAGAGATTGTTCAGGTTGCTAGCTTTGTGGAGGAGGTCCTTGGTTCCTGGTCTGAGCCGCTTGAGAGTTGGCCCAATTTTGCTTCCTCTTTGGGTTTGAATACCCTTGATGTTCAAGATGTTTGTTTTCTGCTTGGCTGTTTGGGCAGCTTTTGAGGCCCTTCATCAGGATAACGCTGATGAATACCTCCCCAGGATGGCCGTAGTCAGCCATTTTATGCGCCTTTTCCCCAACTGGATGCCTTCAGGTCATTTGTTGCATGTTCCCCCTCTAATTGAGTGGTGGAAAACCCAGCTTTATCATGTTATATTGTCAAGCCCAGAAATTTATCAGTATCAAACTGAATTCCTAGTTGATTGTATTCTCTTGGGCGCATGTTTCCCACCAAATGTGGGCTCAATCAGGTAACTTAAATGGGTTTGTGCCTCCCCTCCATATTGTTCGCTGGGAGTCATCTTCAATGAGTGTGCAGCACATCTGGCTCTATGCCATTACAGCCCTTTTTCTTGTCACCCAGCAATTAGATTGGCCAAATTGGTGTGCGAAGATGAAGGTTCAGGTTATGAGTCGCCTCCCCCCTCAAAGCTGAGGAATAAAATTCATTTTATTTATTAAAATTTATAATTTTCTTATTACTTGAAATATAAAGTATTATTCTCTATTTTTTTACTATGTATATAGATAATAGAAATTTTTTTCTTTTGCCACTTTTGTATATTTTTTATTTTTATTCTTCTTCTTTCTCATAACTATTATTTTCAATTAATTATATATGCTTATATTAAAATTCTTCTCTTCTAATTGGGCGCTTTTAAACTTCCTTAGGAATTTAGCATGGACTCAATTATATACATGACCAAATTTGTTCTCCTTAATATTGTAAGAAAAGTTTGAAGTCTTCTCTATAACTTCAAAGGGACCAACCCAAATGCGATTATTTTGTGAATTTGGCCTGAACCTTGGGTATTACAAAATAATACTTCATCCCCCACAGCGAATTTGGGCAGATTGTATCAGGTTTTTTGATCTGTTCCATGTTGGGCATTATGAAGTTCAAAGTTATTATCAAAAGCCTGGGCTTGCAGTTTAATTAAGGTCTCTATAAGCCTCTCGACATACTGAGAATAGCTCAATTCCTGGGGTTCTTGTAATAAGGAATACAACAATGGTGGTAAGGTTGGATGCTTCCCATATAGAAGTTGGAAGGAGACATCTTTGTGGCCAAATGTTAAGATATGTTGTAGGCATAAATAGGCTGAACTGAGGAACTTGCTCCATTCAGAGGGCTTCTGAGAAGTCAGCTTCCTTAGGATAATGACAAGTGTTCCATTAACTCGTTCTACTGCACCATTTGTTTCTGGGTGGTATGGAGTTGACAGAACACCACGCACCCACATTAATTCATTAAGCTTCTGGAGAATAACTGCAGTGAAATTTGTGCCCTTATCTGTTAATATAATTTGAGGACATCTGTGTCAATGAATAACTTGCTCCAGGATAAATTTAGCAGTTGTTGAGGCTCCTAAGTCCCAAATAGCCCGGGCTTTGACCCATTTCGTTAAGTGATCAATTGCCACAATAATATATCTGGCTTTCACATTGCTAATTGGGAGGGGTCCAACCACATCTATAGATATGGTGTGCCAAGAAAATTTGGGCCAAACAAGCTGGTACAAAGTAGCTTTTCGGAAGGGTTTTTCCCCTTGGCACTCTTGGCAACAGCTCAAAGTCTCATAGATGTCAAAATGCATCGATTCCCAATAGTAATTTTGCTTAAGCTGCTCCTTGGTTTTCTTAAAGCCTCCATGGCCAGTAGCCTTATGAGCAGCCAAAATTAGATCATCTCAAGTAGAGAGTTGTGGAAATATATATTTCTTTCCATCAATCACCTTGAATAAGACTCCTTTTTCAGTCTGGTTATCCTTTCTTAATTCGGAGAGAATTTTCACCACTTGTTCAGGCTCATCAGCAAAAGTTCCATTAAGCATCTTCTGGAACAAGGCATCCACCGGCTGGCAGAGGGTTGCTACAATGGGAAGATGAGACAAACAATCAGCATTCTGATGCTTAGCACCAGCCCGGTGCTTAATGGTATAGTCATAAGCCTGCAGCTTAAGTGCCCAGCGAGCCAAACATCCTTCTGGCTCCTTCAAATTGTTAAGCCAGCTTAGGGATGCATGATCAGTAACCACGGTGAAATGCACTCCATAAAGGTATACTCAAAACTGTTTATAGGCATATATAACAGCCAAACACTCTCTTTCTGTTACAGTGTAATTTCTTTCATGGGCATTTAGGGTCTGACTAGCATAGGGTACTGAGTTCTTCGCCATCTTCTTTGACTTAGGACAAAATAGCTCCAATTGCTGTTAATGATGCATCATTCTGAACAATAAATTCTCGGTCAAAGTCAGGATAGCGCAATACTGGTATGACTAATAGGGACAAACGAAGCTGTAAAATGCCTCCTGGCAGGCCGAATTCCACTCAAAAGAGACCTTATCCTTAAGCAGATAAAATAGAGGCTCTCCGATTTGAGTGAAGTCAGCAATAAATTGGCAATAATACCCAATCATGCCCAAAAATACTTGAATATCTCGCTTGTACTTGGGCCTATTCATCTTAAATATTGCTTCTAATTTGGCTGGTTGTGGCCGAAGACCTTCCTTATTAATTACAAACCCAAGGTATTCCAGCTGGTCCTTAAAAAATTGACACTTCCTGGGCTTGATCTTCAAGTTTGCAGCTGCTAACCTCTTGAAAACCTCTTCCAGGTGTTCCAGATGTTCATCAAAGGTACGACTGAATACGTTTTATATCATCTAGGTATACTAGTACACATGACAATTTAAAGTCGCCCAGTATGGTGTCCATCGCTCTCTGGAAGGTTGCTGGAGTGTTGCAGAGTCCTTGGGGCATCCTTGTTGGTTGAAATAACCATTATTGGGTAATAATGGCGCACTTTTCTCGCTCAGCTTGGGCAGATCCTTTTGCCAATACCCACTAATTAAAATCCATCGCTGAGAAGAACTTTGCACCCCCATGCCTGTCTAGGGCACCGTCAATTTGCGGAAGAGGATAGGAATCCTTTTTGGTAACGTTATTAAGCTTCCAGTAGTCAATAACAACCCGGTTGCTCCCATCTTTCTTTGCTACAATGAGAATTGGGGCAGCCCATGGACTCTTGGATGGCATCAACATGCCATGGTCAAGAAGTTCTTTAATTAGACTTCGACACAACTTCTTCAGCAGTTTTCAAACATCTAATTGTCCTCAATCAGATAGGAAAATGGTCCCCAGTATCAATTGTATAGATCACTACTCTCGCACATCCAGAGTCAAAAAAAACTTAGTGAATATCTCATGGTATTTCTCGTATAATCCCTGAACTTTGTCCTTTTCCTGATCATTTATTTTCCCTAAATCGGCCACAGGTATGACATTATACACATATTCCAACTCATCATCAGGAAGCCCTAGCTCGTCCAGGGTTCCAAAATTGTGGAAAGATTCAATCTCCGTTATAGGGATCAAATGGTGATAAGTAACCACCTGGTGCCTTTTGATGAAGATTGGCCAATTCTGCATGTTTACACAGAGGACACTAAACTCTTGATGTCCAGGAATAATTATTCCAGGCGTCACATTAGGTTCAAGTCAAGTTCAGGACCAAGGTTGAAAAACTTTGCCATAAAGTCCTTCTGAGATTTGAATTGTTAGCCCAGTCAGGACTACTGCCTGCATTCCTGAGTCCAGAGTTAGCTCCTTGTTTGCTCGGAGGGGTATTCCCTTAGACTCATGGATTTGCGTTGGCAAGGCCTTGAAACGACGCTTTGAGTTATGGTATTTGATAGGGATTATTCCATCTTGATAGGCCAGATTAATGAACAGATTAGGCTTCTTTAGTCCTGAATTCGCATTTTTTGTATAATAAATCGGGATGGTTTGGTTCAAAATAGTTAAGGTATCATCCTTATGGCTAATGAACACTCCATATCTTCTCATAAAATCAGTGCCAATAAGGACCTCATAGTTCTGATTTGGCAAGACTATAGCTGGAGCGGATACTACTATAGATCCAAATCTTATAGGCAAGGCACTATATGTCCCAAGAGCTCTGGTGGTATGTGTTCCTGCAGTGCCATGTTCTTGATCGTGGGCAACATCTGGGGCTATTCCCAACTTCTTCACCAACATAGTGTTGACGATATTTAAAGGGGCTCCACTATTAATAATGGCCCAAACACGGATCTTATTGATAGCAATATTAGCATAGGTACACTCAGAGTATGGTTCAGAAGTGTTTATTAAGTGAATAGATTCAGAGTTGCCCAACTTTAAGTGTGATTTGAGGTAAGAACATATTTCAGGGAAGTTTTCCGCCAGAGTCTACATAGGGATTGTGACCTGTACATCTTTTAGAGAGGGCAGGTCATGAGAGCGGGTTGTGTGAGGATCAAGGCCATGGTCCATAATTTGCTTGGCATATGGTTTGGCCACCTCTATTCGGGCCTCTTCTGAGGCTTCACCTGCTTTTTGGCCTTTTTGAGATCTGGTTGTAACCATATATACATCATCGGCCATAATATGATGTAATGAATCTTTGCCAATAGAATCGGACATAAATAATTTATCTGGATTGGGAGGAACGTTTTTGGCATGATGGGTGGTAGTAGAGCATTCCACCTCTACTCCACCTGTCCTTTTCCCAAATCTGTGCCCTTTTCAACTTTGAAGCCACATTAACTCTTGTTTTCCCATCTATTTGGGCATAACACTTGCTGGCGATGTGCCCTTTTCTACCACAACAATGACAAGTGATAGCTCTAGATTTGGGACGGTCAGTTTTCTGCTCCTTAGGATTCCCATTTCTTTTTTGACTTTGGCTCATATTACTAATTTTATGTTGAGGGCATACCCGTTGCAGATTGTTTGGCCAATTTGGCGCATCAAAGATTCTTGCACAGTGGCATAAATAGTCTACAAGTCTATTTGTCTCCATATCACTATTAAAAGCAGGAATCATTACTTGCTCCAAATCATGATATGGCTGTACAGCATGTTCCATGGCGATTAATGCATCATATTCAGTCATAATGTTTGATCCGAGGAGTACTTGAGCTTCAGGGTAAAATTGCTTGGCAAACACTTTGATAGACTCATTAGGTCTAAACTCGATATTTAAGAGTTCTGTCTTATGTGTCAACAGCTTTTCAGGCCCACCAAATTCCTTAATGATGGCCTGTCAGGCCTCGTTATAAGATTAATCTTCCCCTAAGTAGGGCATTATAAGGTCTATGCTGTGTGAGTCCAGACAATTGATAAGCGCTGTCACCTATGCATGATTGGACGCTCCTCTCATAGCCTTCTCAAATAGCTTCAATAAAAAGTATACATTGCCACCTTTATCAAATTTCGCCAAAGTTAAGTGGTTTGAAGTCGTCTCTGCCTGAGTCCTTAATTGAGATGCAGTTTCTCTTCTTAGGTTTGACCAACTTGGGGAACCTTCGGAAGAATGGGATGCTGTGAATGACTTTGAGTGGGCATAGAAGTAAGAACTCGTGGAATGGTTCATGTATTCAATACATCTGTCCCATAATCTTCATCTGCCTAATGATAATTATCTAAATTGCTCGACTCTGTTTTCCAAGATGGGACTGATGTGGCTTTTAAGTGCACTTTAGCGTGCCTTTAGAGCTGCTTTGTCAACCTCCCCTCCCCCCAGACTGGTTGCATACTTTTAACTATTAGTCTTAAGATACTCCATTTCCTTGTTGGCTTGAGAGATCTGCTTCAGCCAATGCCACTCGGGCCAAAAGTGCCTTCATTTCTTCTGACATTCTCGACATCCTTGTTTAAGCAAGTGCCAGTTGACTATCCATATTAGTTTTCTTATTAAATAAAATTGTATTGGAAGTATGAAGTTTTGAAATACTTGACCATACGTTGGCTAATTCAGCCTTGATATCTGAAATATCCGGTTGTTCTACTGTAGTAGAGGTAACGGGCTAAAGCTTCAATATCTCTCTGCATAGCTGAAAACTCTGTTTGAATATAATTTTCCAAATTGACATATTTTTCCTCCAAAACTCTAAGGGTTTTCTTTAATCTTGACCCTGTTGGAGAAGGTTTTCCTTATTGGATGCAATATAATTATACTGTCTCAAGTCTGATGCAGTGGTTGGTGATATCCTGTTTCCACTGACTTGAGAATCCCAAATTGTTCAGCACTTGTGTAGCTATCTTTGGGACGCCCTCATTAAGTTGAGTTACCAACTCATCAATTCGGCCATGGGCTTCTGCTGCAGCTCCAGTGTTTGAAATGATTGCTTTGCGCACTTCTGCAAAGCAAGTATCCAATTTCTCTAAAAAGCAAGCATGGGCTGACCGTTCCTCATCTTGAATATGGTGAATGTGAGAAAGTTCAAGATTTTGATGTGCAAAGATGCGTTGAGCGTTCTTAATAGATGGTTGTACAAAATTAACAAAATATTTGTAAGTGTTGGCCTGACTCTCCTGAAGTCTTCGGGACAAACCTGCCATGGTGGCTTCTCTATATCTTTGATAAATTTCGTTCTTCAGTGCTTGATCCTTCATGTAATAAAATAGACCAAAGCTTGGGTCGATTGTTGAAGAACCAGCCTGGTAGCCTCAAAACAGGGTTTCTAGCATTTCCTTGATGTTAGCCTGGGTAATCTCAGCCAGATTAGAAGGTAAAGTTGGGCCTGCTCCAGTCGCTATAGCTCTAATGGAAGTACTTGTTCCCCTCCTCATTGTCAGAATGATTTGAGGTAAAATTTTTTAAACTGAACATCACTTGTTTCTATTTCATTGTTGCTGTACTTTCAGGCAAATTCTGAAAGCTGATCGTCCATATTCATATTAAGGTAGTTATTTTTGAGTGAGCAACAAAATATTAAGTTTTCAGCTGATGGTGCAAGCTAAAATAACTTAACAGTGAAATTGAGGATATAAACTCACTTTTCAAATGAAACTCCTGCTCATAATTGGGAAGTAGATTCTCTGATAATCCTTGATAATAGCCAAGTAACTCCAGTACGCTCACCGTTCTTAAGTCTACTGGCACCAACAAATACAAGACCTTTTTATCTTTGTACAAAATCAGGAAATTATTCCTCTATAATTGGGACTACTTCTCTATCAGCCAACTATATACTTCTCTTTGGGAAGAATAAACACACACAACTATCTAAATATAGATATAACAGCGACAGATACAAATATCTGACAGATGACAGATGGATATTAATTAGTAAACTAAGTGACAGTAGTAAATGGTCAATAAACTAGTAAATGATGATTAATTAAATGCTTTATTAATTGGCCAGGTGCTGGTATTATATACCTCTTGGGTATCTTTGGATGAACTCATCTATTAAATGAGTTCACTCATATTATGCCAATCCTCTTCTGTTCATGACAATAATTATGAAAAAATCCCAAGTCAATTTGGCCTATGAATTGACTAAAAATAATAATCATTTTAGCCCGATTGAAGGCAATTTTACTCTTATAATTGGATGACTTTGGACTTTGAACTCAACATCAAAATCTTCCTGATTAGAGCTACATCATAACTCGACATCTAACAATAAATGGGGAGTAAAACATATATGATTATAAAAGATGATGCACCCTAATTTGGGATGTTGGCAGGCCTCTCAATACTCAATTATGACTATAATCAGGACGACTTTGATTTTTTGAACTCAACATCAAAATCTTCTAATTAGAACTACATCATAACTCGACATCTAACAATAAATTGGGGAATTAAACATATATGATCATAAAAGATGACACACCCCAATTTGGGACATCGGCAGGCCTTTCAATAGCACTAAGTACACCTATAATTGGGACATCTATATTTAAGTGTTCAATTATTGATTTCATTAATCAAACCAGACTTCTGCCTTAGTGCATTAAGATTAATGCACTAATTTAAGGTGCAATTTAGTTAATGCCATGGGACCACTTTGCACACAAGTGTACCCATAATTGGCCATAGTATAATAATATCATAGCTATTATTAGTTATGATAATTGGGTACCTCAGATACAATTAGAGCAGTTATGAGGTTAATCTGATTTATCAGATTATGTAGATGAATTGGGAGGACCAAAGGATCCATCAATAGAAGTAATCTATCAGCATTGATGGTTTTCTCAAAGAGTTTATTTTTGAGTCAACCATCAAATCTCAATAGATGCCCAAGCCATTTGGGCCACCCAATCTGAGGATCTGATGGGTGATTTGATCTCACCCAACCTTTGCAAACAAGCCCTGATTGGAACCAATCTGGTCTCTGCTCCAACCACCTGTAAATTTTTTTTGACCCAAACGTTGGTACACCAAACTTGACTGCACTGCAAAAAATTTGTTTGACAGCGGGAAAACCAAAAGTGAATGCAAAAGCCAACGTGAACCTGTCTGCTAAAATTAATAAATCTTTTGATAGTTGTTGCTGCAAATCCCCATGCCACTGTAAAGGCCTGTGGAGATCTAGAGGAGGCTGGTGGGCCCAGGTGCCACCCCCTCACACCTAAGGTGCGCTGGGGGAAGCCTTCACTTTAGGGATGTTGAACATCACCGGACTCAAGGCCTGCCAAATGGGCTAGAAAACTGAGTTTTTTACAAAAAAATTACCTGTGGACATCCTGGCCATCCAGGAGTCCCACTGTCCACGAGGTTCTGAGGATGCTTTGAAAACCAAGCTCCTCCCTTCCCTTTCCTTCTGGTCTGAGCACTGTGGGGTGCTTGTTCAGAAAACATTTTTTTATTTTTGTTTTCTAGATCCTTTCTTGATGGCCAAGCCCTCATTGTCACATTTTTGTGGGCTGAAGTGGTGCACACTATCATCAACATCTATGCCATAACCTGTGCATGAGGAGCATCAGGGAATTCTTCTCAATGGTCAAATCCTTCCATTACCTTCTGACCCTTTTATAGTTGGTGACATGAACTTTTGGTTAAACACATCCACGGACCGCTGGCCTTCCTCATCCCACACCCCATGGTCATGTAGAACTTCACGTTCTAAAAGCCACCCTTGGGTTGTTTGATGCACTGCTGCGGCAAGCTCCTGCTGCTCAAGAACATGACATGTCCCCATGTCTACAACAATTAAGGTCCATGTCCTGCGGGCATATCCTCATGCTGCAATTTCAATCCCATATTTCCCACTTCCACACATCAAAATATTGATTTTTCAATTACGGCTGGTCTTAATAACCTACCACTTAAACATCACAAAGGCTAAGCTCCGCACTGGTGCAAACTCTGCCCACCAAACTCAGCGTAGCCAGGATTTTCCACATGGGTGGAATCTGCGACTTCATCAAAAAAGTTTATTACACCATTTTGTGTGGACCCAATTTCCACATGGTCAGCCTTCAAAGCGGATACATCTGCCACGCTCTCGCCACCTCTCCTCCCAGCGCTCATGAGCTACATCAGCCATCATCTCTGCGCTCTAGCAGAGTTGGCACACCTGAGTCAACATCTCAGCCGTGGGCTACAGCCCTGCTTGGGGATGGAAGTGGCAGAAGCAGCCGCCCACCTCAACGCACTTGAAAGGCAATGCAAACATTGGGTTTGTGTTCAGTACAGGGCCAAACACATAACAGAGGGTGGCACATGCTCCGCATATTTTTTTTAAAAATTCTTTGCACCATTCCAGAGCGTGGCCTGCACACAGGTGCGGAGGTCAGACAATTCCATTGCAGATATGCCAGCCAAAGTGGCGATTTAAATACAAAAGTATTACTCCAAGTTGTACCAAATTGATTAATTCCGCCAGCCAAAATGGAGAAATTTCTCAATAGTCCTCACATCTGCACCATTTCTCGATACCTGGAGTTAATAGATTTTATTACTTCAAACAAACTCTGGTCTGCCATCCGCGGTGCACCAAATCAGAAATGCCCAGGCTCTGATGGCATTCCATATGAGCTCTATAAGAAGTACTTCAAATATCTATTCCCACTGCTGCTTGCCTCCCTTAACCAGAGCCTTCTGGATACGCGCCTTTTACAGGAGGGCAAGAGGCCTTCTCCATCACACTCTTCAAGAAAGTGGATAAGCTAGACCTAGACAACTGGCGCCCCATTTCTCTAACTAACACGTATACCAAAATTCTAACTAAAATCATGGCTAACCGTCTAAGGATTGTAGCCACTGCCACCATCTCAAGAACAATTCGGTTTCATACCCAGAAGATTGATTTGGGACAATGTGCACTCTGTGGCTAACGCATACCAGTCCACAGCCTCTGGGGCATTAGTATTTTTGGACAACAGAAGGCTATGATAGAGTAAACTGGGAATACCTCAGGGCCTGCCTCCACCAATTCTGCTTACCCCCTCACTTCATCAGCTGGGTGATGATGCTTACGAAATCTGCAACAATGGCAGTGTGTGCCCTGGCTTCCTCATGGAAGTAGTCCGCCCCCAAAGGGGCCTACGCCAAGGGACCCCCCTTAGCCCACTCTTATATAACTTCAGCCTTGACCCACTACTTCAGAAATGAGAATGCCCGCCCCCACTGGAGTCCTGTACCAGGCCAAGCCCAGTCAAGAAGATGTCGTTTTTCATATGATTGTGTGGTCAGGGTGTCTAATATTCAAGATGCACGCGCGTTTGAAGCTCTCATCCAGGTTTATTCTGGGTAATTAATGTGGCACTGAACGCCTTTAAAACCGAAAGCATCCTCCTTGGTCAGTATCAAACCTGCTGGGCCCCAGCGACCAGTGCCCAGCCTGACCCATCTGCTTGCACACATGCTCGCCTTCCCTGCCCACCCCACACCGCCCCACTTGTGATCCCCTTCATGCCACGCCCTACCATTGGGCCTGTCCGCCATCTGGGGTGTGGGTGGAGGCAGGCGGTTATGCCTCAGCAGTAATGGAAAGTCATATTCTAGATAACGTGACGAAGCGCATCGCCTCCCTCAGAGCCCAACCTACTTCCCCTTAATGGCAGGGTTGTTTTAGCCAACTCTATGCTCCTCTCTCAAAGTCTGGTTTGGAGCTCAGCCATTGCCTTCACCCCGGTTTTTTTCAAACTATGCATGCCCTTCTACAAAGGTGGCTTTGGTCAGGCCACCCACTACTCAGTGTGGCTTGAGGTCATGTTTAGCCTCGTCGTCAAGGTGGAATGGGCCCGCTCGACTTTAAAGCTAATGCTGCCAAGATCCTGGGCACCTGGATTGCGGCCAAATGTCCACTGCCCTACGCTCCCCTCCCAACACTGGTCCTGCGCAGCCTGCTCCAATTTCTCCCACGCCCTGGGCCTTACCTATCCGCCGCACCCTCACTCCTTGATGAAATATCTGGATTCCCACCCATCGGCCACAGGTCCTCATGGTACTAAACCCACTTCAAACGAATACTCCTCTCCATGCAGAGCGCTGAGTGGAGGATCCGTGTTTGTGGACACACAGCCCAGAAAGGCCGCCCCTCTCCTCAGTTCACACAGGAGGTTCAGGGGCTACTCAGTTCAAGATGGCTTGATCCCCACGGCCCCATGTCCTATCCAGGGTGGACTACCTGGACATGATGGACATCCCTTAATCCCTTGAGACCCAGAAGACTATTTGAAAATACGCACACCACCCCTGTTGCTGCCTCATATCCGTTCCCATGTGTGGCACTGCCTGAGGCAGGTGTACCATATGACTGAGCGCTCTAATGCTTTACACTCATCCTGCGTCGTGTGTGGCCAGTATGGAACGCTGTTCCACCGCTTGGAGAAGTGCCCTACCTCTGAAGCGATATAGCGAAGTTCAACGTCTGCTTGGCCAGGATCAGGCAAATCCCAACAGTCTGTCAAGAGAAATGTTTGCTATATCCATGGTATCCCCTCTTCCATCCTCCCTCCATGCTCTGGTGGTCGCAATCGCCATGTGGACTATCCACACGATTGTCTTGGATGCCATCGCAGGCTCCACCCCCACCCTCCCAGAAGCTGTCCACAGATTCTAGTCCCATTTGGTGGACCACTTCAGGCGTGGATGTTTGGGTACCTCCCATCGTGTCACCGTCATCTGGTCTCCTCCTTGTTCCCAGTTTGGTTCATCAAATTGGACCCTTTCCTCCACACATGTTCAATTGTGGTTACAGCCCCTTTACACATTCACCCCTCCTCCCCATAGTGGCGTTCCCGCTGGCAACAGGAGATAGCATCGCTTCTATGGGGCGCCTTCCTGTTACTGAGTTTCGTTTTCTTTTATTTTTACTTTCAGAAGTGTCCGTCCCCTGGTCGACTTCCACAATAAATTTTAAATTTAAATTGATGTGGGTACAAGCAGGATCAGGTCCCTCGAAGATTTGACTTAACACAGCGAATTTTGGGGAAGGGGGCAGATAATCTCAATGGGAACCAACATTAAAGGATTTAGCGGCAGTTTGAGTTGCTGTCAGTTCACCCACTAACGCCTGTACTGAGGCTCAACTGCATTTACGTTAATTGGCATGATGGCGTCTGGCCTGACGAGAAAAGAGAATTCCTCAGAGCCACCCCCACGTAGGTGGGTCCCAAATGGTTGGAAATGGGTTTTGGATTCTCAACCTTTCCATGCCCAGTCACTGGGGCGTTCATTTGGTTAAATGAGTTACATCAGCCATAACCCCCAATTCATTGGATTGGGGTTTTGAACTGTCTACAATAGTTTCCAAAGATACCATATGCACATCGGTGATCATCCCTGATAATTTTGAGAGGTGGTTGGCGCTAACAATCATACTGCTGGCTGAGAGTTGAAACTATCAGTAATTCTGCTGATAAGTCAATATTTACCCTTTTTGACTATATGTTTCTGATCACTGGGCTTTATTACCATTTATTTTGACCTATTGACTTTGATTTGGTGATCTCAGCTCAAATTTCCTTAATCCAGCGGACAAGTTCAGCTGAGGTGAGTTAGGGTATTAGAGGAGGGATGCTAAGAGGGAGGACTGTTACCCAGCGCTTGTCTACCACATGGGCGTGGTCACCCTGGGGGGACGAGGGGGACAGCCTCCCCCCTTTGGACCCTTTTTATTTGAAGACAGGAAAATTGGCTGATTTCCCTGAACAGGGACAAAACCCCTAGACTTACATTAACCTTTCCTTTTTTGAAGGAAGGGGGGCCAGCACTGGGGAAAAGAGGGGCCACGGGGAACCTTGGGCAACTTGATCTCCATTAAAGTCGCAACCTTTTGGGGGACAGGGAGCATTGGGATGTGACTCATTTTATGCCTAACAAGTTCCATGCAGTTAGCGTAATATTTAGCCTTAACCTAAAAGTTTCATAGGCTGGGTAGCCCTTCCAGGTCACAAGATACTGAACGGACCCTTTGATATTTTTCATGATGCTAAAAAAGTTTTCCACCTCAGCTTCCTCCAAATTCTTGATTACAATCAGCTCAGGATTCAAAAAAGTCCCCCTTTAAAAGGTGACACCTGAGAAACGTGGAAAACAGGATGCAGTTTCTAATGATCTGGTAGATTTAACCGGAATGCAACCCTTGCTTAAGTCTTTCCCCCACCAAATGTAAAAACCCCAAAACCACTTGCAAATTTCTGGGAGGGTACCTGCATTCCCCAAGTGGCGCGTATTGGGCATAACATTTGATCCCACCATTATGTCATGACAGGGGGGCCCTTTATGATCTGCAAACTGCTTGTAGTCATCAATGGGTTTAGTTGAGATGCTCCCACACTAAGGGGCTGAGTGGATCTTTAAAATGTTGCAATATCTTCGGGAACTGGGACCTTGGGACGCAAGCGGGGTCCAACTGAAAAAGAGGGATTATACCCAAGCGTCACTTCATAGGGAAAAAAACCCCCCAGAAGCGTGAATTCCGTTGTTGTAGTCAAACCCAAAAAAGGGGGAGGTCGTCAGCCCAGGTGTCCTGGTGGCTGAAGCATAGCAACGCAGGTGCTGTTCTATAATTTAGTTTACTTGCTCGGTTTTTTCCATCAGACTGTGGATGATATACCTTAGTGACAGGGGAAAAATTTTTTAAAAAGGATAAAAGTTCACTCCAGAACCACGCTGTGAACTGTAAACCACAGTCGCTGATGATTTCCGCAGAAGACCAAACATTGAAAACAAAAAGGCCAAAAAAAGAAAAAGGGAGTTTACTTGGGCTAATTGTGGAAGCACAGGGAATAAAAGGGGGGTCAATTGGCGAGACAATCAACCACCACCATTACCACCGTAAAACCCCTTAGAACTTTGAAGTTTGACTATAAAATCCAGTACACCAATGTCTATGGACCCTCCGCCTGGGAAGGGATATAGGAGGCCTTTTTTTCTGAATGATTCTACTTAGCCAATGCACAAGGGAATGCAATTGGCAATCCAAGCCGGAACTTTTTTTGTTAGACCCAACCAATTGTAAGTCCACTTGACCAATTTTAATGCACCTTTTTGTTTCCCGGATGACCGATTGTGGGAGGGTCGTGATGCGCTCAAAACGTCTTGGGTCTGAAGAGATGAGGAACCCAAATTGTGGCCTAAAATAAATGACAACCCCCACCAAGGAGAAGGGAGTGCTTTTTATTTTAAAAGACAAATTCTCAACTAACTCCACTCTTTGGGAAAAGGTCATTTGGGCTGCTAATACTTGTGTAATGAGAGGGGCGTTAGGAGCAGAGGCGGGCTGACGAGACCACAGGTGGAACAATAGACAAGATTTAAATCGCAGGGATCAGGAATGAGGTCCACCATCTGGGTCCAAGGGACAGTGGGCCAATTGTGGCAAAAAAATTGGGAAGTATGTTAAGGGCCTTTTATGAATTCATATTTGAAAATTTTAACTGAACAAGTCCCAAACTGTGCAAGTTTCCCAAAGTGCAAATATCTGGGATTTGCAGCGATAAAAAGAGCTTGGTGATCCATATGCAAATTAATCACGGGACCCTGTAACAGATACCTCAGATGAGTCAACGCCCATACTACAGCTGCCATCTCCTTATTGTAATTTGGGCCCCCGGGTTCCCCAGTAGAGAAAGGTTTTTTTGGGAAAATTGGGCAACGGGATGTTCAAAGCCATCATGCCCCGGAGCAAAATTTTCCCCAATGCCACAGATGAGGCATCATAACAATATATGGCTTGGAAGGATCCGCTGTTTCAAGAGGGGGGGATAAAAACCTTTTGTTTGATAAACGCCTCCCCTGGATCCAAAAAAAAAGGCTTTTTTTCCTAGGGGGTGGAGCGGAGCAGCAAACCCTGGAAAGGGTTTGAAAAATTTTTTGGGAAAATGGTGCCAAGAAACTCTTATTTGTTTCTGGGTTGTTGGTTTTGGGCCCATTCAGGATGGGCCCAAATTTTTGGGGGGTTTGCATACCAATCTTTGAGACTAGTTCCAAAAGTAATTTTCCCTTATAAATACATTTTGAGGGTTGACAAAAAGCCGCCTTTGTAAAGCAGCCACAATGCTTCCAAGCCCTTGGGTTGTTGTTCAGGAGTTGGAGTGAAAAGATGTCTTTAATATTGAACTTTAGTAAACCAAAGTCGAAGTACAATCAATCATTCTTTGGAACTAGGGGGCATTTTAACCCCAAAGGGGCTTTTGGGGAATTAAAAAATACCTCAAATTTGTTTTTTTTTAAGCATTCTTCCCTTCCATCCCGGTGGTTAGGCATTAAAAGATCAAACTTAAGAACACAAGATTTAGGATCGCTTGACTAAAAGTCTGCTTAGGGCAGAGGGAGGGATTTGAACCATGATTGTTTAATGTCGTAATCCAACAGGGATGGAGGGAAATTGCCTTTTTTCAAAAAAAATGGAAAATTTACTGGGATACTTTTAAACAATACCTTTTTTTTAAACATATTTCTAACTAGGTGTTAACAACCCCCTCCTCCCTGTTGTGATAAATGGGGAGTTGATATTCAAACTGTACCATTTTCTTAATCCCAAAAAATTTAGTGTGAGGAGGAAGAAGTCCACCTTTTTAAGCAAGATAATTTGAAACATTAAACCAGGAAAATTGAAAGGGAAAGGGCCCCCAGGGGGAAAAGAAGGAAGTAATGGAGCTGCCCTTGAGTTTTTTAAAAGTATCACTAAAGGAAATTTCTCCTTTTTATCATTAACAAATGAAAATAAGACTCCAGGTGGATTAAAATGTGGCCACCATCGACCTAAAATTCGGAAACAATTTTTGGGATTGGGGGAACGGGCACAAAACTAAACTGATGTACAGAAATTTCTGGCTGAGGACTATATATGATGTCTGGAGGCTGAAAAGCCACCATACTGAAGGGCCTATCCAGGGCCAGCTCCCAAATTTTTGGGGAAATTGAGCTATAAAATTACCTAGTTCCGAAACCACAAAGCCTCAAAGGGGAGAGAGACCTGATTAATCTAAAAAAGTTTAAAAAGAAATAAGTGAAGTTTGTTTATTGGTAATTTGATCATGTCTGCTGCAACTGAAGAAATGGCAGAAAATTGGGGGAAGGTTGGGGATTTTCAGGATAAAGTTGGGAAGAGCAAGGGCTTGGAACCAGCTCTTCAATCTGGGTTTTACTGATTCATAATAGGTGACAGGATAACTCAACCGGGCAGGGGTATTGCCAGGCTCCAAAGGGCCCAGACTAATACAGGTTCAAAGGTAGGACTGAGTCTGAGTTGGCATTAGGTAGTCCTGATTATTATTTTCCCCCTTTATACTGGAAGATTTTGAGGGGAGGCGTTAAAAGTAGTCAAGCGTTACATATCTGATCCACTGCCCATAGGGGTGGACCAATTTGTGATGGGCGAGGCAGAATCAACCTGAACTAAAAATTACTTGAGCATATCATTAGAGAACTCAGGGGCTTGAGCCTTTTTGGGAAGGTTGAGATTAAAAGCCAAGTGGGGGTTTGGCCATAGTGTGCAATTGGAATAAAAGGGCTGACCAGGGAAAGGGGATTTTAAGAGCCATATTACTGTGATAAAGGGGGTGGGAAACCCCCCTTGGGAAGTAGAATGCAGAAGCCCTTTACCCACCAACCATCCCCTTTACCGCATCAAAAGGGCGACCCCTTGTTGGACATGAGATAGTGCAGCGAATTTTTAAGGGCAATAGCAGAACGCATTTGCACCCCAGCAAGGGCCTTGAAACTTGTTAACAATATCTTGGGAGGGGAAAACTTAATTCCTTTCTTGAATATTAGGTGGAGGAGAAGTAGTAATCCACGGGGTTCTGCTGCCCTGAAGAAGTCTCTATAAAGTATAGCGAATATCCACAAAATTGGCAAGTGACAAAATGAACAGAAAGCAGACTACTGACTGCACTTTCATTTGCAAGGGTAACCACTGCAGCGCCCACCTCGAGAAGGGTGGAAATGGGAAGGAAACAATGGTTGGTTGATTAAGTCATGAAAATGGCAGAACAGTTTAGACCGGCTTCTTTCTGCCAGTCAGAATGTGAGCACCAAAAAGCAAAGACAGAATGCCAGGGCATTGCTGCTCATATGACGTTGTATGGAGCCACAAATTGGGAAATGATGACTCATTTATGTAGAATTAGCGCATATAGAAACCTGAAAACGACCAAATAGAAACAACACCTGATACTGGTAGTCTTGCTGCAGATATATTGTACCACTTAGATGGTTTATACAGGGTTGCTGGTAGTTGGGTTCAATAAAATTGTGGAGACAAGGGGTTGGATCCTTGATTTGAAATGGTGGATATAAGGCCACAAGATCCCAGTATATTGATGGCGGATAGTTGCAATGATAAGGTTGGAATTGTTAGAAGTTTCTTGCACGTTAATCCAGTTAACAATGGTGGAAGTTATTGTAATAATCAAAACTGGTAATGCCCATCCAGTATAAGGACTGACAGGCCACCAGGTTGATGCCATTGGACTTTGGCAAGAAGAATATAAGTAAAAAAATTGGTGTTTTAGCAGGAATTTATTAGAAAGGAAAATAAAGAGAATTGACTAAAATTTTTCTCAGTGTGATGCAACTGATTAAATAGTGTTTGATTGATGTGGGTATAAGAAGGGATTGGTCCTAAAATTTACCTAACCCAGCGAATTTTGTGGGGAAGGGGGCAGATAATCTCAATGGGAACTGACATTGAAGGATTTGGTGGCAGGCTGAGCTGCTGTTGGTTCAACCGTGAATGCCTGAACCAACAGCAACTGCATCTTCCATTGGTTGGCACAGCATTTGGTCCAATGAATAACAGAAATTCCTCAGGGCCAGCCCATGTAGGGGCGGTCCCAAATGGTTGGAAACGGGTTTGGGATGCCCAACCCACCTGTGCCCAGTTGCTGGGGCGTTTGTTCAGTCAAATGGAGCGGTGTCAGCTGCATCTCCCACTCTTTAGATAGGGGTTTTGAACTCTTCTGTGATAGTTTCTGAAGATACCATCTGCACATTGGGGATCATCCCTGATGATTTTGAGAGGTGGCTGGTGTCAGCGATCATACTGGCTGAGTTGAAACTGTCATCAATTCCAGCCAACAATTCGATATTTACCCCTTTTTGACTATATGTTTTTTAATTGTCAGCTTTATTACCATCAGTTTCAGACCTTTTGACTTCGATTTGGTGATCTCAGTGCAGATTTCCTTAATAGGGTGGAAAAGCTCAGCTGAGCTGAGGAGGGTACCAGGGAAAATTCTAAGAGGGAGGGCTGATCCAGCGCTCATCTACCACATGGGCGAGGTTGCCCTGGGTGACGAGGGGTACAGCCGCACTCTTCAGCCCCTTTTTTATTCAGAAAGGGAAGATTGCCTGATTCACGCACAGGGGACGTTCCTCTAGACTTAAACCTGGATCCAAGGGCTACTAATTGTTGAGCGCAGGGGGGTCTTAAAAACCCCGCCAGAGGGGGGAAACGATCTCCAAAAATAAGGGACGACCCGAGGGCGTCCAAATTGGACATCCCCCAAAAATTCATTTTAATGACACATTGTTGGGACTGAATGAAAAGATAAGGCTGGGCTGATGATCCCAAGGGAACAAAGTTGGCTGGCTTGCCAAACCTGAGGCACACTTTAACAAACGTTTGGTTATAGCAAGATATTCCCAAGTTGGTTCTTGGTGGGGGGATGGTCTGATGAGCTTTAAAACCCCGGGGTTAAAAGCACCAGTTTTGTTGAGAATTATGACGGGACTTTGATTAATTGGATAATGGTGTTTTGAGCCCCGTTTTTTTATAATATTACCAAATCTGGGAAGATTAAGCTACAGTCAATAACTTGAGTTTGGAAATACTTGAGCTACAAAATGGGCTGATGGTAGGTTGCGTTTATTGGTTTTTTTAGGCGAATGCCCAACTAATATATGATGAAGCACCCCGTGATTATTAATGACCCCCTAAAACCAAATTTTTGTTGGTCGCTTGTTTAAGTAAATCCCCATTAGTTTTACGTTTTATCAAATGGCCCCTTTGGCTGACCTGTGCGCAGACCCCCTTGGGGAGGTCTAAAATAACATTGGTCATTTTATCTTATATAAATTATATACTGATACTCCTACCCCCTGAGAAAGTTTGATCTCTCCAGATAGAGGCCCCAAAAAACCTGGATTTTGATTTGCACTTGTAAAGACTCCTCCTGGGGTCCAACCAAGTTTTAAACACAAAATATTGTCATTTTATAATGATTTACACCCTACCTTGGGTCCTTTTTAACGGTCCTCTCCGCAGGGCCTTCTTCCATGTGTTATTAGAGGGTTTTTAACTTGTGATGGGGGGGTCTTTCCCCCACCACTTTTTGTAATGAGAGAATTGCAGACAACTTTTACATTAGTCAAACAACCCTTTTATTATACATGCATTTAAATTCTCCAGAGGGGCTTTTGAGTTTCAACCGGGATTTTTGATTGACACAGTCACTATTCTGCTCACCACAACGTTTTTATGAGGTTTAATGTTAGTCCAGCTTGCTTTTTCTTTCCATGGCTAATGAGAGGTCCCTATCTTCTTGCTTGTACTGGTGGTTTCAGACCCTTTTGGGGTCCTGCTGGGATTTGAACCTACCCCAGAAGTTTTTCTGAAATTCAGCAGACCTAGCCTCAATGGCTTTGTGGAGCCTCATCTCAACAAATTTGATATTTAATCCAAAGTTTCGTGGGGTGGATTTACGCGTGTCACTTGTCCCCCAGTGCAGCAGACTGAGTATTCACTGTGTTCTGGGCACAGCCGCAAATTTAGAATTTGGTGAAAGGTTTGGACCAGTTTTTGGAGGCATGTCATCCTGACGTTGCTTCCTTCCAAACCTTCTATGAGTTTTTCACCCTTCACCAAGAAGGCCGCCCCCTTGAGGAAGTATTTAAATGAATTTTGCGTTTAAGACCAGGCATTAACATTGACTGATGTAGTTAAAGCATCATTTCTTTATTCCGCTTTTGATCCTTCTGCAAGGAACGCTCAGGTATGGTGGACCCCCCCTACCAACTTAGCTTCGTTTGAGGTTTTTTGGGTGATTCCGTCACCCCAACTGAAGGGGGGTAAATTTACCATCATTGCCCCCCTCACATCCTATAAAAATTAGCACCAAAAACTTGAATTTTTTAGAAATAAGGGTTTTTTCATTTCACATCTTCATTTTTAGATGATTAAAAAGGGTTTGGGAAAGGTCTAGTCCTGAGGTTTTAATTAAACACCCAAATATTTATATGATGGGGTTCCCCCCCTGAGACCCCTATAAAAACTGGCACTGAGGAACAAGCTTTCCCTTGGGAAAGGTGGTTTTTTTTTCTTCCAAGTCATCAGATCTGGGCAACCGGAGGGCAGTGGGGGGCTAGCCCCAGTTTACTATAAATGACTTGATTAATTTGGCAAGGAGGTTTCACTTTAGAAGACCCCCATAAATATGACCACAGGAACTGGGTTTTTTGGGGTTGGGCAGCTGCTCCCCTGGCAACTCCCCGAGTTCCATTGAACCCAGGGGGCCCCAGGAGTCTAGCCCTAAATTGAAATTTAAATAAATCTTATGATGTTATTAAATTTATGGATCTCCCCATGGGATCTTGGCAAACCCTTTTGGAAGAGGGAATCACCGTGTTGGTAATGGATAGTAACATTCAAGCCACTATCAAACCAGGTATTTTTCCTTTGTCGCCTGAAAGCGTCATTTTTAACAAAATTGTTTTAAAAATGATCAAATGGCAGCGCACACAGGTCTCCTATTGAACCAATTCCTTTATACCACATCACACCTGAAAACCCGCGCTTTCCCCCCCAAAATGATTAAGAAAAATAAAGAGGTGGAGCATGGTTATTGCCTAAAATGTTGGTAAATATGTGCTGCTGAGTACATTGTGGTATATTTCCCCCGTGGGGGTTGCAAAATACCCTTCACCATCCTATGATGGAAAAAATGATCCTAAGGGTGTGATTAAATATAAGGAAGAACCCTCTGGTGAGCTTTTGGCTTTATATTATCATTAAAGATTATTCTGGTTATTTTTTCTCTGTTACTTTTTCCCCTCCCATTCAGGGGAAATCAGCTCAATTATTTTGGGGATACGGGACCCTGAGAATTTTATTGACTTAGACCTTGCTGACTACTTTGAGTTAAGATAAAACTGGGTGGTAGGTTAGGGGGGGGTGCCTACCATGGTATTCCCACTAAAGGGCGGGGGTAGTTGGTTATAAATGGGCAACTACCATTTTAGTGGACAGATTTTCAGCGATAAAATATCTTTACCCAATTATCTCAAGAGTGGAGGGTGGGAAAGTTTGACATCAGAGCAATCTGAAAGATAACCCCTTTGATGTTATCTGTTAAAGGGTTTACAGGAGTTGGTAATCCCTAAGTTGGAAGCAGAAACCCAAGGCAATCTGCCCTGATGTTTAAATGTACACAAACACACCATCCGGGTCTACAAAGCCCACTCCAGAAGTGCCCTTACCTTTTTTCTTAGAAGGATTGGGAAACTTCCTTGATGTAGTTTGCAAATGCCCTACCAGATTATTCTAAATTTGATTGTAACTTCGCTAATGGGCTTGATGCGCATTTCCCCTTTTAAACTACCCTTTAACTTTACAGGAAGAGGAATCTTTTGGGTGTGTGGGTCATGGGAAAACTTGCCAGGGGGGCCCAAATTTTTCCAAAATCTCCTCATTGTGCTCACCCCTTCTATTCGTGGATAGAGAAGATGGGTCTTACGCCCTTTTGTGGATTATGGTAACCTGAACATTGTTACTGTCTCTGATCTGCATCCAATCCTGGGGAAAAAAACAAATTTTTCTATATGGAGGGCCATATTCTCCAAACTGGGTTGCTTGAAGTTTCAATTAGATTCGCATCAATAAAGTCCAGGTTGTCTCACTGCATTCTGGACCAGGAAGGATTTTTGATTCCAGGTCATGCCTTTTAGGCTCAAAAAGGCCTGCAATCTTCCAACGTCATATTGATATGGTCTTGAGAGCTGTTAAGTGTGCACAGTAGCCTACATGGATGACGTTATGGTGTTTTCCATTAATTCAGTATCCCATGAAATCCACCTGTGGCATGAGGATCATTTGAAGCAAGAACATTGAAAATGAGTAAATGAGAGTTATAAAGAATCAGGTTACCTTTCTGGGCAACACGTTCAACCAAGGTCACATAATCACTCCAGACAAGGATAAGTTAATTTGATAATGTCCTACACCAAACTCAGTTAAATAGTTGAAGAGCTTTTGAGATCTTGCGACTTCAAATCTTTCACGCCAAGTCTCTGAGGTAGCGGCGCTTTTATATAAGACCAGTGGTGACAAAGTTATTCAGTGGTTCTCTACATTGGAGGATGCCTTATAAGAAGTGAATATACTCTCTTCTGTCCACATCCGTTTTTCATTGTGTGGATCCAGAGAGGGAGTTTATAGTGGCCACAGATGCTTCCAACTTTGCTATAGCTGTTGCAATCTTGTGAGAGGGTGAAGATGGAGTTGAGCATCATATGGGGTATTTTTCCAGAAGATGTCCCTGGCTGAGTTGAACTACGCTGTATATTATAAAGAGCTTTTGGAGGTTGTGGAAGCGCTGCCCTATTAGACCCATCATCTACATGGTTCTTCTAAGCTCTTCTGTGTTCAGAAGGAACATTGTTTTATTATACTACCAGGCTCCATGGTGTTTTACCCCATGGAAAACCCAGTGGCATGAGACACTTGCACAGTTTGTGTTATCTTATGAGTTTATAAAGGGAAGGAGAATGGCTTGTCTGACGCTTTGAGTCAAAACCCTCCTGCGTTTATTATTAATCCCAAGGAGTTGGAGGTGCACAGCACTCATTTTATTATTCCTCTTGATGAAGTGGTATCCTAAGCGACCCTCCACCATGGCATGTGTGCCATTTCTTGCTTCATTGATAAACTTGGAGAAGTATAGTATGTTCTAAAAGGTTGTCCTTTCCTAGTCACTATTGGCGGAATATATTATGATACTGGCTAAATGCAAGCTGAATCAGGAGGATATAACCAAGGGGTACCATGTAAAGGATGAGATGATTTGTTTAAAGGGCGTCTATGGGTACCTGCAGGATCAATCCGCGTGGAAGTGATCAAGGAACACCATGATGACTTAACTGTAGGGCACCAGGGGAAGGCAAAGACTTTAGAGCTGACCAACGGAAATATAACTGGAAGGTCCTGGCTGACAGGTGGCGAGGTATTTCAAAGAATGCCTGGTTTGAAATAGAATGAAACCAAACCTTTAGCCTCTTGCGGGATTGTTAGTGCCCGTTAAAAAGCAGCAGGACACTGGACTTCTATTTCAGTCAATTTTATTGTAAAGTTGCCATTGTCAGAGTAGTACGATGCAATCATGGTAGTGGTGGACTAGTTTACTAAGTTCGCCCATTTCATTCCATGCAACACCACAGTAATAGCGGCACAGATGGCTAAGTTATTTGTCTTGCACGTGCTTTCCCTCCATGGGATGACCCAAAGATTATTTGTGATTGTGAGCCCCAGTTCTCTCATCCATAATTTGGGAAGAGTTGTGTATGACTCTTCAGATTTGTCCATGCCTTTCTACTTCCTACCACACTCAATCTAATGGCGGACAGAACAATTGAATCATTGCATGGAACAGTTTCTGCGGTGTTGCATTGCTTTGGACCATTCTGATTGAAATTCTTATCTTCCCATGGCCCAATTGAATTATAACAACGCCCAACATGCTTCAATTGGGTGTTCACCATTCCATCGCCAACTACAGGTTCAACCTCTCCTTTAACTTGGAGCCCAGCTGTGGGTCAAGGTGAAAGTGGTGGTGGACTTCACCAAGTCCATCAAGAAAGTACACAAAGGGGTCAACACTAATTTTTGATTCAGCTATGAAGATTTATAAGGAGAATACCAATGGTAAGAGATGGGTAGGTCCAGAATACAAGGAGGGTGATCTCATGATGCTTAATGCTAGAAATATTCAATGGAACAGCCATTTATTAAACTGGGGCCAAATAGGATAGGGCTTTCCCACATTTTCAGAAAGGTGGGCCAGCCTCATACCATTTGATATTCCCACATCAATTTAGATCTTTGCTGTGTTCCATGAAAGCAAGCTGACGTTGTTTGAGGGTCCCCCATTAGAGAGACCCGGAGGCTAACCTTATGAATGAAACACCAGAGTGAAAATTAGAAGATTTTGCAGCCTCTCTTTAGTAAGAAGAAGTTTTGAGTACTTAGTGTCTTGGAAAGGATTTTAGGCTGCAGAGAACAGTTGGGTACTGGCAAACCATTGCGTCCACATGCAGAACTTAATTGATGAATTTCATGAGCGTTTTCCAGAGGCAGCAGTCCCCAAGGTAAAAACCAAGTATCACAACCATAAGCTGGCCCCTGCTCATAAGAAATTTTCCCTGTCCAAAGCCCTTGTGGGAGGGTGGAGCCCCAAAGAGACCGGAGGGCATTGTCATGTTGAATAACATATTGAGGTGGCTGATTGCAAAGACAATGCTGGGCGGATGAGGCCAATAGAACAAAGTTGGCTGGCCTGCCAACCTGAGTCACACTTTGGAAAAACGTTGGGTAGAAGCAAAATATGCACAGATTGGGTTTGGGGGTGGGCGTGATGGTCAGACGAGCATCCTCGTTGTTAAAATGCACCAGCTTTGTTGAGAATTATTAGGGACTTTGTTATTGATTGAATGATGGGTTTTTGATAACAATTCGTTTTTATTATTACCAAATCTGGGTTTATTCAACTACATTCAATAACTTGAGTTAGAACTTACTTAAGCTACAGTATGATAGCTGATGGTAGGTTGCGTTTATTGGTTTGTTTGGGCGCAGTGCCACAACTGATGTATGATGATTCATCCCAAAGTGTTTATTAATGATCCCCTGAGATCAACCTTTTTTTGTTGGTCTACTTGTTTAAATAAATCCCCATTATTTATACGATTTATTAAATAATCCCTTGGTCTGACCTGTGCGAGGATCTCCTTGAGGAGGTCTCAAATAACATTGTTCACTTTATTTTATATAAATTATATGATGATTCTTATCACCTTTTGAGAAATCCTGGACCTCTCCAGATAGAGGACCCTAAGAACCTGGATTCTGATCTGCATTAGGTAATGGACTCCTCCCTAAGGTCCAACAAAGTCTTCACCTTTCTAGGATATATTGTCATTTATATTATGACTTACAACCTCACCTTGGGCTCATTTGGTAACTGTTCTCTCTGCAAAGCCCTCATCCCTATATTAGTAGCTAGTTTTACCTGATATTGTGGTGGCATTCCCCACCACCTCTCTGGGAACAAGAGAGTTCATGAAACTCTCTTGAAAACAAGCCACTACTTAGTAACCCTGTTTTGAGGAAGGTGGGCAGCATCATCGTGAGAATGGCACTAGGGCCAGTTATTGCAAAACTATGAAAACATGTCACTGGGTAGCAGCTGTGATTGAAATGGTAAAATTTCTTGAACAGGAAAAAGAAGTTTGGAAAGAGAATTTGTTTTTACTGATCAAAATATTTGAGAATCAACTGACAACTGTACAAGTGATGGATAATTGTCTTAAGTACTATAAGGCTTTTGGAATAATGAGAATGAATGACAGGTTTTTCACGATTTCAACTGATTTTGGCTGAATAAGCTTTTGCAACTAACTCAATGCCAAATTGACCTTTCACTTGCCAGAAAACTCTCTCTCTAATACACCACCTTTTTCTCTCACTGTGGTTTCTCTTGGTGGATTGGCGATGCTTTATCCAACAGGCAACTGTTTGCACCTATGACAAGGCTGTATAGGATCAATCCCATTGGGTATCAATAGATTTATCACCCTGACCCCACTGGAGTTGGACCTCTTGATATATTTAGATTTTTCCCTCTTTGGTGAAACCCCAAAGTGTCACCAAAGATAGGTACTCACCACTTTCCATCTGGTAGCATCCTCTTGCTGAATCCATTTCAACACACACACCCTGACTACTGAAGCAACCCTTGCATGGTAAGATAGGGAGGAAAGGGGGCAACCTTGAGGGGGCACTCTGTCACCTACCTCTCATCCACCATATGGGCCAAATTGCTCTGGGTTATGAGGGGAACAGCCGCCTTCTTTACCCCTTTTCAGTGTGAAACAAAAATTCCATGCTATTAAGGCACAGGGGGTATTTCCCCAAACTCACATTAACCCACACTATGGAAAGTCCAACAGTTATCATTTGTCTTACCTTTACAGAGTAGATAATAAAAGACTTAATGAATACTTGATTCTCAATGATTTACAGTAAATGGTAGCAAATTAGGCTTGTACTAGATACCTTTGACTCTTTACCCCTATGATGAGATATAGTATTGTCATTGCTGGGATTTATTGTTTTATCAAATCAGGTATCTGATCTGGATATCAACTTTATAGTGAGAACAAAAGGAAAACTGTGACACTAGTTTAATGCCCCATATCTTCAGATTAGGTTGAATTCACACCTGAAAGTCCAGAAAGAACAGCTAAACAAGAAACTGGATTGATAAAAAATATTATTGGTCTGGTCCAAAGATATTTTAGCTGTAAACAAGTCCCCTTACAACATATTTTTATCCCTCTATTTACTTTCATACTACTATTTTTTTAGAAACTTCATTGTTGAGTTAAAAATTAACTGTTATAGAGGTTATTGATTAAGCTTTGTTGCGTTTAATCTCTTGATATATATGTACTGATTACTTTTACACTGAAAGCTTCAAAACTCTTGAAATATAAAACCAAGATGACTGAAAGTTTATTCATATCATCATGAAAATTTGGTTTTTTTAATCTTAATCTCTATCAAGCATGTTACAGAGTGATCAAATTGAGCTCCATAACTAAGAAGATAGTAATGTCAGAAGATATTTTTCTGGAATTTCTCAGCTCTCTAGACCAATCATCCGTGCATTAAGGTCTTAAGCTTCATTATGTCTTTAACATCTATTTAGCACATGTCCTCTTTAGCAATAACTTGCACTTTGAAGACGACCTGTTGTATATTTACTATCAAATCTAGTATATTAGTCCATAATTACAAATATCAAACCATATATAATATAAAAAAAACTAAATTCAAATGCAGTCAAATATTTTTAGTCCTTTTTATATATAGACAAGAAGAAAAAAATTATAATTTAAAATATTTATCTACAAGTTATAAAAAGGATTTTAAGTATTCTATATAGTATTTGCTCAGCTTTTGAGATACAAATTTTGTAACTGTTTGAGCTTTTAAGATCAGACTAAGATTACGCCTACTTAGTCAAGCAATGCCTGATTTATGAAAACATATGCACTCTTCATGCTTTAGGTAAGTTGTACTTAAGCGTTTATAATTAGTATTATATGATTATTAAATATTAAATCATTCTTTATTTGCTTAAAGTTATAGAACAATTTGTCTGTTTTTATATTTTTGGTGAGTTTACTAAGTTTTGATAAACAAAAGAACATATTAATATGAAAAGATCATGATATTGCACCCCAATGCTGTCTGCCATAGTTCACCAGCTAAAGCGGGCGCCAGACAAAAGTTTCCCCAAAGCCTCCTCGCCATTTGATATGGCTTCCTAGGCTGATAACCTAGGGGCTAAATTATAAAATTGATTTAATTTATATTAATCCCTTTGTTTGGCCCATTTGCAAATAAAGATGTGTGGCGGCTCCCCCTTTTGGGTTGGGCACCACTAGTACTAAAAATAGAAAGATCATTATATTGCACCAAGTAACATAAGTAGCAATATATCTTAGAGAAATGATATATCTTATATTGTGAATAGGATTTATAATTAGGCATTGTAGGCAGCATTTAACTTTTCAGGAATTTTGAGTAAATTATATTTACAAAAAGGTAACAATATCTCCATTATAAAGTAATTTGATTAAGCTATAAACAAACCTTTTTTGGCATTACACAATTACTATAAATTTATAAATAAATTTTTATGCATGTTACAAAGAAATATCCATCATTGGAAATGTGATTATTAGGAGGATTTTAACACCTAAAAATGTTTAAGCTTTACATTAAATCTCCTTTTTAAGGAATAATTGGTATTTATGTTCACATAAATGAGCTATCAGATAAGTTAAAACACTGATTAGCATGGTATACAACTACCCTACAAATCTTTGGTACTCATAAAAGATATAATTATTTTATTTGAAAAGCTTAGATAAAGCTTTTAAAAGTTACTCATGGGGATGTAAGGGCTATTGCAAGTTGGAACAGCAGAAAATGGCTTTCTTTGTTATTATAAGGTAAATTTGTAATATTATACTATTTTAGGTCAGGGGTGATAAAATTTACCTTCCTTAATTTTCAAGTTCATTAAAGACAATAAAACATTAAGGAATACGACATCCAAATTCAAACATATCTTTTTTTAAGTTTTTTTTCATTTCAAGTAAAATATTAATAACGTTATAGTTATTAAACTATATCAATTATTACAAAATGTATTAGTTGTTTATTATATTTTTAACTGAAAGCTTTATATTTAAGGATACTAAGATATATACAAAACCTTTGTTAAAACAACAGATGTGTTTAAAGTACTGATAGGAATATTATAATACTAGTGCCTATGTCTTTATATTATATAATTATTTTCTACTTCATCTTTAATTTCCTATACTAGACATGTCTATATATACTAAACAGTTTTCTTGCTGCATTAATTACTACCATAAGATTAATCACAATTTTAAGAAAGTCAGCTAATTTAGTTTTATCATAATTTATACTTATCTATATTTCCTTCTGGCATAGTTTTATGCAGAAAATAAATCTTAATCCAGATTTATCTGTAATTTTAGAGCTTATTTTGTTTAAAGATGTATAGAAATCTACATTAAGTATTTCTCATGTGTGGCTGCAGGAAAAAGCTAAGGCTAAATTTGAGTTTATAAAAGTTTATATTATATATAACTCATTTAGATACATCCTGTACAAGTTTAATCCTTGAACTACCATAAGTTTTATATTTTATAAATATTATATAAACCCATATAAGCATCATGTTTTTTATCATTTTAATCAACCATATACTTGGTAATCCGCTTTTCCTAAATCCAAATATTGATCAAGAGGTCAACCATAAATACAATGCAATTCAACTTAGTCATTTTAATTAATAAGATGACTTTTTTAGAGTCAATGACTCATATGGCGCTTATTAAATTATAATGAGCAAACACTCTCTAACATGCATTTCCTTTTTATATGGAAAAACAAATTAAGTTAGCAAATATATCAATGTGTAAAGGTAAAATGATAGTTAATTTGTCATTTTATTTTGGAATTACAGAATATAGAATCAGCCTATATTTAATAAACTTATTGAAAACATGTATGTATATTTAAGTTGGTAATTCTAGATAGTATATGGAAAGGATGGGAGTGCTCACAAAACACCCGTCATACATACACTAGAAATTACTGAATCAGTTAGCTGGCTATTAATGACTAACATGGAGCTCCTATGGTTCTCATCTAGATTTCAAACTGCATCCTTACTGCACTAAGGGGCCTTCAAGTAAGATGATTTGACTAACTGGGGGCACTTATAGCTAAATTGGGATGGTTAATTTAAATAAAAATAGGTTATTAATTTTTTAAAAATTATAATTTGACAACAAACTCAAAATATACCAGCCAACAACCTATATAGTGAGCCAACTTTTGTCATTATGCTTGCTGAAAAACACATTTATCCATACTAGTTTAAAGTTTCTGAAACTATCATAGATTTTTCATGCTTAAAAAATTTATAAAAGAAAAGTTATACCATTTAATAAGCTTTTAAACACATGTCTATTATGTTAAACTAAACAGAAATCTAAAAATACTAAATTATTGTTTTTTCAAAGATCCCTGAGTAAATTTCTTTATGAATAAACTAAGGGGCTTGAACCTAAATAGATTTGGTTTTTTACATACTTTTTTAGATAAAACCAAGACCTTTACAATGCTTTCTAAGTATATATTTGATTATATTAAAAAAGAGAAATTTTAGAAGTGGTTAGTTGAACTTAAGTCATATTTAATGGTAGGTTTTATTTTGATGTGTGGCGGCTCCCCCTTTTGGGTTGGGCACCACTAGTACTAAAAAAATGGTAGATTTTATAAATGTATATATGTGGTTTTTAACCAATAATAATTTCAGACCTTACATTAAGATATTTTGAGGTAAGTATGAAATATATGAGTTAGAATTAAGAACCCACAAATATACAAAATAACATCAAGAGTGATTTAAAGCTAAAATAACTGGCCAAATTTATTATCCTTACAAAATTAGACTATTAGTTCTTAATCCTTAGTCCATAATATATGGTCTCTAAAACCTTAAGAAAGTTGTTTCATTGACATTATAAAAGTAAGGGATATCTAAAAATTCATTTAGTAAGACCTTATGACATTAAGGTACGTTTTTATCAAAATATAATAAACATATTATATAAATTTACACCCTTTTGTCTGTATTAAAAATACTGTCAGAAAAGATCAAGTTCAGGTTGGTAGACATAAATCAGCCTTTGAACAAGGCTGATAACAATTGGTAGAAATGACCACAAGACAGATCCTTTGATCCATCCATTGTTTTTAAAGAACACAAAGGATCTAATCAAATCTGGAAATCCCTCAATGTATATAAATGATTCCATCCATTCACAAACACAGCATTATGTTCCCTTGAGGATTAAGATCTAGCCAATCACAAGGATCAACTTCATCATTGAGAGAATAAACCTCCCCATCATATAAATATTTGAGTGTTTAATTAAAATTTATACGTTTTAACCTATCTTTATGATTTAAAATTATGCCAAAATGCATTTCCCTAGTGATAAATCATTTTGCTAGAACGCTGCTGAAGCCAATTAGATAAATAATTAATTAAACTTTGAAGGAATCAGTCAAAAAATCAGAAAATTTAAAACTGGTGCTTTCTGCCAGATTTTCTTCTGAGGCTACCAGATTAAGGTTTATTCTCTCAATGATGAATAATTATAGAGGAGACAACAACCCCCAAAGAGAGGAAAACATGAGTGTGACAATATGAGTCCACTCCAACCAGAAATAAATCCCCACTCAAAAAAATGAGTTATCTAATTTACTGCACCAATGAACTTTAACCTTCTGGCCCCTGATAATACAATCTATAAGATTCAATCAGATAACGAAGCCAAAACTGTAGAGGATTTACTCTATGGAACCCTACAACTTAGAAGGCAAACAAACCAGGGACGTTCACCCTAGGTTTCACTAAAACTAATGCACTTGTACCCCATGAACAACATTCCAAGCACTGCATTAGGGGTTTCTCAAGTTAAATCATATACTTATATATTTCATCCTGCTCTACACCACCATCTGAAGCTCTTAGGATTGCACCATATGAAATTCATAAACAATTTAGAATACCTATAAGTTTCATTCTCAACTTCTTAAATTGTATGAGACATCATCTAACTTTTGTCAGGAGAATTGTGATGCTACGATGGATAATATAAGAGAAATAATGAGCTACAAAGCCAACTTATCCATATAACAAGGCAGTTTAGACTAGTAGCTCAGATAACTAACCAACAACAATTATATGAGACCCAAATTACCAATTTGACTGATTATGTTTACCAGCTCATTGATAGGGATGATCCCCAGTCTGCCTCTAAATCTACCATTTGTGAAGAATATTAATTGCAGAAGCCCAAAGGCCCTGAAGGCCCCTAAGGTAATGATGATCCTCCCGGACCCCCTGGAGATCCCTTTAGCTGCTAATCCAAGAAAAAGACCATGAAGCCCATATTTTTTTGAATGCCAATTGAGGGGGTGGCTCATAGTTCTTGGATAATGTTATAGGTAAGTATCTTGACACCAATCAACCTTGGTTGCCCTCTGATAAAGTGGGAAAATACAGTAAGCATGCTAAGTATGACTTCTCAACAACAAGGCCACCGTCTATTGGGTGCCAAGATCAATCCACTTACCTCTTAAATATAGGACTTGGAAACTCAGCAACAAGCGACATTACTGAAATTAACCAACTAGGTCACTAAAATTCAACAGTCAACCAAACTTTCAGCTTTAAATCTAATATTGACCTTGTGGACAATTTGGGTCATAATTTGCATAATCCAATTCATCTTCAGCAAATTGACTAATCCTATATAATTGATCCTTTTGACACAGAACCTTCATAACTCAGGAGACCCTTTAACCCCATTATACATGTAACATCTAAACTAGTTACCTATTTCAGTTAACCTTCAAAGAGCTGTATATTACCAGCACGGAGAATATATAACCTTCCTTTTTGGCATATGAGAATGCTATGGAGTTGGCAACGAATAGACTTAGAATGCAACATATACAATTCTTTCTCAACTGTGGCACTCACAAGATTTTCAAATGCCCTACTTCAAAAAATGCACCTTATGGGATTAAATCAAAGCAGCCCTCATTAAAAAGTTAAAAGTGACTTGGCTCTGTCTAAACTGGAAGCTTACCTTTATGCACCTCCTCCAGAAGGAAGGCAAATCTTATATTGACTTTGCAAATTAATTTATTATGAAGCTCAGGCCTTACCCTACTGTAGCCGTGTTACCCTGAATGATGTGATAGCAGTGGTTTACCACTTCTCCTCCACCCACATCCTTGCGCTTCACTTCCAAAGAATTAAAAACTTAAATCAATTCTCTATATCAAGGAAACTACTATGGAATTGTCCAAATCTGAAGCACGTCACACTCATTCAATAAAGGGTTGGACCCCATATCCACGCTATAAAGAAAATCTATGGTCTTGACTTAAACATGATCCATGTCCCTATTGTGGGTTTTACAATCATCAGGAAAGTCAATTCTGAAAAAGAAGTCAGACAAGGTGGAAAAAAGGCGTCAGCCTAGACGTAAGAAGCTGCTTGCGCTAAAGAATCTACGCCTCAACAACTTTATTTGAATCATTCACCTCTTGAATGGTTTGTGTCTGCGCCAGACAGGTTTCAATCCCTAATACTCTTTTTTTGAAAATAAGGTATATCGCTTGTCTTATTCTTTCTCTGCGTAAACTCCGATATCCTCAACAAGTTTATAATATCCAATGCTATTTATTTCATCCCTCCACTTTGGCTCCAATGTTACCAAGTAGAATTAGTAGTGCATAAAGTAAAAGTCCTGGATATCATCAAAATCTGTTCTCCTGTTAACATCTTCTTTTTCTTGCCTGGTGAAGCGTATTAAGGTTACTCCCAATTGTAAACATACAATATAATCTGGAACGGCCAGACCTTAATCTACTAGATCTTTTGGCGCTTACTTACTGTTGCCAATTTAATTCAGATTTCTGGGGTTAGCTTTAGAAATTGTAATAATCTTAACTATATTATATATATTAGCACGCAATTCCCAGTTAAATTTGACACTAGAATTAGTCATAAAGACCTATGTTTTTTTCTTGTTATGAGTTCCACTATTATTCAAACTTTGCTTAAAAAAGGGTAGAAAACCCAAAGTTGGCTTACAGAACACCTCAAGTCCATTACAA
>JAKSZP010007265.1:0-40941 GCA_022478985.1 Massospora cicadina | reverse complement strand
GGTATGAGTCCTTTTTCATAATGCTGTTGAGCTTTTTGTAGTCTATTACTACCCAGTTAGTACCATCCTTCTTTTTGACAATTAGGACAGGGGAAGACCACAGGCTCTTTGATGGTTCAAGCATTCCTTGCTCCAACAATTTATCGATTTCTGCTGTGACAACTTCTTCCACTACTCTAGATTGGCGGATTGTCTGAGATCTGATGGGGGATAATCCCAGTGTCCACTTGATGGATCACTCCTCATGCGCACCCTAAATTATGATCATCGACAGCAAAGATCTCTTTGTATTTTTGAAATAAGGCTTCCACTTGATCTTTCTGGTCTTCTGTTAACCCCATTAAATTTTCACGTGGTACAACCGCCATTACGCCAAGCTGTGATTCAATGGGCAGATCAAATTTATCCAATGAACCAAACTTATGAACCTGAAGGACCTCTTCAACTGGGATGAAATGTATATATGCCACTATTTGGTGTTAGTGGATTTCCATTGGTTTATCCTGAAGATTTGCTACCAAGACCTTTATCTCCCCATGCCCCAGAAGTATAATGCCTGGGGCCACGTGGGGCTTGAGCTGGGATTGCTGATAGGGCCCAATGATCTCCCATATAGCACAGCAGGCACTTCCACCTCTAACTCGATGTTTATGATTACTTGGTGTCCAGGGGGAATAGATATAAGCCCAGCAGCTCTAAGAGGTAGTCCTTGATATTCATAAATTTGATGGGGGAGGGCCCTGGTCTTAATCTTTAGTCAATGAAAGCAAACTGAAACCACCTCATCACCATATGCAAGGTTAATGTGGCTCATGTGTACCAGATCCTTTGGCATTCCGCTGAAAGTGAAGTAGATTGGGATCCGCTACCCCAGAATTTCAAATGTCTCTGCTGACATATCAACAACAACCCCAAAGTGGCGCATAAAATCAGTTATGATTAACAGGTCATAGTTATTGTTTGGTAACACTATAGCTGGGGCTATAATGACAATTGACCCAAAAAACAAGGGTAGCATGCTGTACGCTTTTTCAGATACTGTGATTTCCGCGCCTGCAGTCTCATACACCATATGATGCTCCACGTTAGGATTTAATGCCAACTTTTCCACCAACTTTGTGAACAGTATGTTGAGTGGGGCACCCATATCAATTATCAAGATAAATCAGGTTTTTGCTATGACAGTGTCACAGTAAGTACACTCAGAGTGAGATTCATCTGATTGTCTTAAAACATGAACATTTAACGGATCTCTTTTTCCAAGGAAGCTCATAATACCCTTCCCCACTTTAGGGTATTCTTTAACAATAATGTTCACAGGGAGGACCGCATTTACCCCTTTTAAGAGAAGTGCATCAGCTTTTGGATCTGTTTCATCTGTAGAAAGGTGACCAAACATTTGACAAGCATAAGGCTTTGTTTGCTCCTGGGAACCTGCTTCCGCCATATCCATGAATTGCGCTTGTGTCAGAACATTCACCCCTCCAACCAGCTGCTGATATAGAAAAGCATCATTGTACTGAGGAACTTCCGCTGAATGTACAGGGATAGGTTCAGGTGGGACGTTTTGAGTCAGAATAGCGGAGGTAGAGAGTCCCATCTCTACTACGCTCTGACTTTTACCTGATTGTACTGCTTTTTTCGGTAAATACTGGACCAAATGATTGAGACAACTTCTAGCCAGGTGCCCAGAGCGACCGCACAAAAAGCAATTGACCCTATAAGGCCTGCGTCCTTGATTGTTGTAAAATGGGCCGCCCCAAAAGCTGGGCTGGGTTTAAACAGTGTAAACAGGCCCCTCCCAATAGGTGAACTGCTTATGGCACTTGGTTGGAAGCGATGATTGTAATAATAAGGCCAGGGGAGGCCAACCAGATGCTGAACAGGGAGGGATAATTTTTCCAAATAAGAAAGGCTAGCAGCGGAGGCAATAGTTTCCACTCTATATTGGGTGGAGGGAAGGTAGCAGATAGATGGCGTAAAATTCGAATGAGTTTAAGCAAGGGTATGTCAACCTCTAAATATGGAGCCATGGCATTAAAAAGCTCATGGTATGGTTTTACAACGGAGGTCAACGCTATGCATATGTCAGATTCAGTTAAAATCCCTGCCCCAATTAACACATGGGCTTCTGCTGTAAATCAATCAGCAAATGCAGTGAGGGTCTCATTATGTTGAAACCAGATGGTAAGGAACTAAGCTTTCCACTACGCCATCTTTGATGTTCCTCCTAACAACCACAGCACAGTATCCTTCACTTTTTGATAGGTAACGGAACTGTTGGGAAGATAGCAAGTAACTTGGTCGGCGCTTTCAACATCCAGAATGGACATTAATAATTTGGCTTTACGCCGACCTGAAGCTCCTTCTACTGCAAACTCAAATTGCTTAAAGAATCCATGGATATTCCCATCACGATCAAATGGAGGCAGCTTATCAATACAAACCTCCTGCATAAACTCCTTCTTCCATTTAAGCACAGCGTCCAGGGCAAACTTGAGTTCTGCATATTTAACAGTTGCAGTGTCTCAGAATTATTCTTTGCCAAAGCAAGCCTGATATGACATGACCAATGACTGAGGAACTTTATATCAGTTTTTTGTGTATGTTTAAAGGACCTTTTGTAGTGAGCACCACTGTTATAAAATAAGCGGAAATTTTTAAGATACGCCTTAAGGGTTTTTGCACAGGGTTCAGCCAACTGAGCAAAAGGACCAATGACATGATGATTGTTGTCCTCATAACAACAGAATAAACTATTTAATAAATATGGAGCATTTGATCCCGCCACAAACTTTTATTTAATATAATAAATAAAGTGGACCCTCTCTGTTCCGCTCACTCTAAAACTATCAACAATGATCCTTCTCAATCATCTCATATCAGTTATATCATATCAACTTTGGATAATACTGCTTCCATAGCATAGTAATTTAAAACTCTGTATCTCAAGGATTTGGAGAATTCTAAATTCGTTAACTTCATGATTGCCTAATTTGAGGCAATTTCCCAACAACCCAATTTTACCTCAGCTCGAGGCGCTCAAATAATCATAACTCCTATCAAACTTGGCGTATTCCATCCATTCCGCCATAACATCTTAGGGCTTATCATCCAGTCATATCAGAATTATTACACCTGTCAAAGATAATCAAGATGAGCAGTAAAAGAATGGGAGAAGATAGTGATATCATCAAGGTAGACTAACACACACATAAGTTTAAGGTCCCCAAACAACTGGTCCATACCCGTTAAAAGGTGGCAGGGGCGTTGCATAACCCCTGCAGCATGTGGGTGGGTTCAAACAACCCCTCATGAGAGATGAGGGCACACTTGGCATGATCCTCAGTGGAGAGATCAATCTGCTGGTAGCCGCTGGCTAGGTCCATTGCAGAAAAATATTGTGAGCCAGATAAAGATCAAAAAAGAGCCATCAATGCTGAGTAAAGTTAGCTGTCCTTACGCGTAATAGAATTTAACCATCAATGGTCCATAACAACATGGTGGCTCCCATCCTTTCTCTTAATCAATAAGAGAGGGGAGGACCAGGGACTACGCAAGGGTTGAATGAGGCCTGCATTGAGCAATTGCTTTAATTTGAGGGCGACCTGGGCTTCTTCAAGTTTTTGATTTTTGATAAGGTTGGGGGCAGAAAGGATCATAATCTCCGTTATGACCTGGTGTTGTACACCTTACATATGGCCATAATTGTAGGGGCCAGGGGAGCATATATCTGAATACTCGTCAGTCAAAGCTTCTGCAGCCTCCTTTTGCTCAGCTGACAAATCAGAACCAATTTGTATGGACACTGCAGCAACAACAGGGGGCTCCTCTAAACCAAAATCACAAAGGGTCCCAACTCCTTGAACCCCATCACCTGGTAATAAGGCAAGAGGCGAACATAAGCAATCAGTTGATTCAGATAAATGACTTTAGGGGATCAAGAGAGGTTGGCTAGAATTACAGTGACAGTGCCTTGGTAGGCTGGATCTAAAATCCCTGGACAGGGGCGAGCGTCGAATACAGATGGGTTAGGCAGGCTATAAATCTTGAGCAAGTGATCAGAAGGGGGAACCAACTGAACTTCAGTGTCCACCAAGATTTGAGCCTGCTGAGGTATGGTAAAGAATTGGGAGAATGTAAAGGCACCCCCTCCTCAGCCTCAATCATTGGAGGGGGCAACTTAACTTTGGACCCCAACACATGATATTCTAAACGCTTGAATGATGCAGGGGATTTGAGCAAACATGTCCTCAACTTCCGCTTACCATTTTCCTTAAGGACAGAATTTAAAAGTAATGGAACGCGGTATCCTAATATAGAAATAAAGTTATCCTTGAAGTTAAAAATAGCAGAATGTTCCATAAGTAACCCAGTGCCTAATAGGAGGTCATAGTTATTATTATCCAGGGCTACAACAGGGACAGAGAGCTGTAGACCACCTAGCTTTGGGGGCAAGTGAGAGTAAGCACCTATAACTCAAGCATATGCGGTACCAGCTGTCCCATATTCTAACGAATGGTTAAGATCAGGCTGAATCTTAATTTTAAATTAGTTGAGAAGAGATAATGTTGATAGGGGAACCAGATTCATCAGTAGCGAGAACCTTCACTTTGTGGACTACCACTTTAATACAGGTCACCGTCACTCCCCACTGGGCTGGAATAGAATAATGGATGTAGAGGCAGGCTAAGAAAGAGGATAAGAGAAAATATCACTGGGTTTATTGTCAACTGAAAGTTCAATAGAAGTTTCCTCTTCAAGAGCACTAGGGCCAACAGGGTTAACGTTTTTAGTATGAACTGATTGGTTTTGAGGCGCAGTGAAGTCATCAGCATAGTGAGCTTCTCGCCCTATGCTGACCCCTCTTTTGCTTTTTCATCAGTTATTTTTCATCCAACAATGCTGAATGGTGTGTTTGCAACGGCCACAATAGGTGAAGTTAGGTTGAGCACGATTTTTTCCAGAATAATTTTTGTTCACCACATGGATTTAAGGACAGAAGGCTAATTTGGGAGCAGGAGTGGCAGTAACTACAGAGGCGGGAATTTCAAGGAGGTCTTCCTTGATACCTAAGATAAAAGTAAAGTTTCATTTCACTGAAGTCATGTGGAGATAGAGCTGCGGGTTGAACTCTAAGGTGGACAGGATGGCAACAACTTCATCATCAAGTGTAAGCCGTTTATTGGTCACCAACGCTTGAGCTTCAGTGTAGAACTGAGCAGCAAACTCTGTAGGGGAATTCGCAACGTCTTAACTTAATACTCATAAAGGCCTGTTTCTGATTTGCCAAGGTGAGATCACTACTGAATTCCTTAATAAGTGCAGTTTTAACCTCGGCCCAAATATTGCATCACATTGGGTGGGGTATGATGTTTTCTTGAGCGGATTTACTAAGGCAAGAGGGTAAGTATTTAACTTTCTGACAGTCAGGAGCTTCCTTCATTGCTCTCTTAAATTACAAAGAAATGAAGCAATACTTATTTCCCCAGGGGTGAACTTGTCTTTAAAAGAAGGTTTAAAAGTAGTTCCTATGGGAGTTGGAATAACATTGACGCCCACTGGGATAGTTCAATTAATTATGGATAGCTCTGACTCAGAAGAAAGCACAGGGTTTCTATTTGAATCATCTTGTTGTCAAAAACTGTTCAGATCATCTTGAAGAGCCCCAATTTGGGTAATTAGGAATCATTAGAATCTTTTTGTTGAAGTTTATTTTATAGTGATTCCATTTTGACATGTTGATTTTGAATTAAGGATCAGAGCTCATGATTTTCTTGCTCCAACCTAATAATTTTTTCTTTTGATGAGTTAAATCTGAGATGGGGGATCATAAAGATGGTAATTGTTGTCTAACCCTTCCTCAATCACATCAACAGTAAGGATTGGATCAATAGGTTCTACAGAGCCGTATAGCCAACAGCTTTGAGCAATATTTTCAAGATCTTGTTCTAGAGCGTGAAGGCTGCTGTTTAAGAAGGATCCTCTGGAGGGGAAGGTAAATGCACAGGCGGCCCAGAAGGGCCAGGGAGCCCAAGCTGGCCAGGGGGACCAGGTTGTCCAGTAGGGCCACGAGGACCAGGATGCCCATAACCAGGGGCCCCATCACCCCTGTGGGACCAACTGATCCCCACTCCCCGTGGGGGGCTGGGGGACCTCCAGGGCCAGGAGGCCCCAGAGTTCCATGAACGCTTGAGACATCAAACGCTGGTTGAAGTGCTGTTTTAATCTGGTTCATGTGTTCTAAAGTTTGTTTAATAGAAGTAATAAGTTGGCCTGAGAGATTGGTGATGGCTTGTTGCAACCAACTCTCAATAATAATGGTGGTTTTTTTAAATCGGGTAGCTACTTCCTCATGAAGAAAGCTTGCCACTCCCACGTCCAGTTGAGAGAGATGGGTTTGAATAGATTTAATTTAGTGTGGTTCTCAATAATGGACTCACGGTTAAATCTTTCAACTGACAAAGCTGATTTGTAGAATTCTAAAAGATAAGAGTGTAAATCTTGTGACAAGGTAAGCTGTCTCAAGATTTCCTGATAATGGATTCCAATCATTTGAACTAAATGGTGAATGTATGGGTGCACAAACCGGCGCAAATATCGCTCAGTGCTAGATACTCCTAACTTAGAGCTGGGTAAGTCAGCGGATTCATAGAGAGCTCACATGTTATTGGGAACTTCAGGTGCTTAGTTGTACAGGAACCAATCTCTAGGGAAAAGAGAACCTAAAAGTACATGATTAATAGTATCAGCAACACCTGTAGGCTTAAAGCGATAGTTCTGGGGTTCAAGGGTCAGAATAGAGATATCAAGCATAGCATGGAATTGCATAAGATTGGGTTTGTTATTCTCAGGGTCACAGTTTCCATTGGAAGTTACCCATTGGGTGACGCTGGATATTTCAGTAAGTGGCCGAGTAGAGTCTTGGTGGAGATCATCCATTGTGAATAGATTTATTCACCAGGTAGCTCAGGAGAGTACCTGGCATAGAACATTAATTGTTTTGTCAGGGTAGGGTAGCTGAGGGTAGTCGTTCCTCTAAAGCATACCAAAATGGATGGTATAAATTGTCCCACTGAGAGTTGATAGCGGGGAGAGCTGGAGATCAAAGATGTAGGGGCTGGTGAATTGCTGTAAGCTTAGTAATAGGTGACAAGGGACCTATTGTAATAAAACTGGTGATCATGATGCCAATAGCCAGAGAGGAGCTCGTTAAAAAGAGGCTCTAGTTGTAAAAAAGTCAAAATTGAACTGGAGGTTAAAAAAATGTATCTTTATTAAGTTAAAGGAGAGAATATTTATAGTTTTTTCTTTGTCCTATTTCTTTCAGGGTAATTTTCATGGATACGGCTAAGAAGAACTAGACTGGGCTCCCAGTCAGGGTGCATGAGCACCCAGTGGAGGCCCCAGAATGCCAGGGGTATAGCGGTCTGGGCGACTAATATAAGTGGGGATCTACAGGAAACGTGAGGGAATCAAACTTTCATTAACATACTGAAGGCCCCCAAGGCAAACCAAATGGTTGCATTGGGGGCAACCGCAAGTCTTACAGGGGCAACCCCCAAGGGCTGGAGAGGCAGAGAGGATGATGACTCCTCCAGGGTTCTCAGTTGCTGGCCTTCAGATTCTGATATGGGGCTTGCGTGCCAGCGGAAGGTGGCACCGAGGCTGCCACATTATGGGAAATATGGGTACAAGTAGGGTGAGCCCCATGAGAGGGGCTGAGACCTAGTTTCCATTTAAGGGAATGCTCTGGGTCCCACTGGTGAGCTAGACCCATAGTGGCAGGGGCGGCTAAGGGAGCTGAACCCACACGTGGTGGGCCATTGGCGCCTTGGGGCTGCTCCAACTGGGGAGCAGATTCAGTGGACTTAACGCCCAAACAAATGGAAGGGATTCTGTTTAACAGATGCGAGGAAATGAACAGAATAGTGGCTCACCTTTGGGGGTGGGATGGATTATTGCATCTACGATCCACTGCCATGTGGCAGGATTGAGCGACTGGATAAACCAGTCAGCAAACATCAGGAAAAAGATCTGGGTGACAACGCGCTTCATCAGATTTATTGACAGAATTGTTTAAAAAGTTGTGTTAATGCAGATGGAGTCCGTGGCAAACTAGGCGGATTATCATATTTATTATGACAAAAACAAAAAAATGAACTGACAACTGACCTTGGTGGGGCCAGTTGCCTTTTAAATGGGGAGATAGGCATGGGGAAGTATCAGGGGATTGGTTGTTTGGGGAATGGGAAGGGGATTCAGTTGGCTGACTCAGAGGGGGGGTAAAAGGCAGCTCCCAATCTGACAAAAGCTTGGAAAATTTTTGCAAATTTTCCCAATTTCTTGGGATCAAGCCAAATTGACGCTGCCAATCTGGGTCCCAATGACTCAAATCAGCCTGTTCACACAGCTAGGGTGATCCAGATTTGTCTTGGAAGGCAGGGGTCCATGGATCAGGGTTATTGCAATTTGGGCTGATCCCATGATTGGGTGGCTCATACAATCCAAACTTCCTCAATCCATCTCAGAACTTGGGACCTGATCATCTGAGCTGTTCGGAGCAAGGTTTGCAATCCAAGCTGTGTTCTGATCTGGCTTCTGAAGCTGGCCAGCCCAGACCAGATCCACCAGTCCAGAAATTACCGGCTGGGCTCTGACATTGGGAATTGCCATTTCCCCAAATTTGGCCATGGCTTCCCTGGGGAGCAGGTGGCCTCAGGGCCCTCTACCTGCCCCCTGATGTGAGCCATCTCCCTGCAGACCCCTTCTATCAATTCTACCAGAATTGAAGAGGGGGGAAGGGGTGGAAGTGGGATGGCTTTGGGGAGGAAAGCCATCACTGAGCGCTCATCTATCACATGGGCGAGGTCGCCCAGCTGTGACAGAGGGTCCACGGGAGCCTTGGGGCCCCTCTTGGTCCAGAAGGGGTGCTGAACCCTACCCAGTTTCAAGAGCTGGTCCCCAAGACTTACAGTAATGATGTCCTCCACTGGCAATATCTTCAGCACCCTGACTTTGATCAGGTGGGGAGTCAACAGCAAGCTTGCCTTTGACAAATTTGTTATATTGCAGAGAATAGTGCTCCAATGAGGTGAGGGAAATTTTTGGAGAGGTATCAGAGGTAGGGAAATCTGAATTGGGCTAAGTGGGAGCAGGTCAAATCCCAACAACCATTGTACTCACTGTCAATTGTTTTAAATTGGGACGTCTTTGATCCAAGGCCAACAAATTATATAATAATATCCTTATGATTACCCATAAAATTGACCTTTTATCTATATTTAAGCTGCATTTTTAGATTCACTCCCTGGATAGATAATTCTATACCAGTAACCATAGGAAGCAGACCTTGTCAAGTGGACTGAGGCCATGAGATCAAGAGGATTGAGCATCTTCTAAGAGGAAAACTTACCTGTGAAGTAGTGTGTGTTTTTGTGCGCTGCAGGGGCATTAGGACCATATTTAAACTTAAAAAATTACACGGTGAAGTAATTCAGCATAGTCAGTAATGAGATCACCATATTAATTTACCTCAGCCAATAACGCCCAAAGATTATGGTTATAGCAAATCAGATTGTCAACATAAGGATAGTTATTGGTAGGTGAATGGAATGGCGCTTGGGTTTTAATGGTGGTCGAAGCTTTTTTGTTGGCTGAATTCTATGTAGGTAGGAGATTATGGTAGGAGGCTTGGGTTGGAAATGAACTTTTCCATGGCCCATAAGGCAAGCTGGATGGGTGGGTGGTGGAAGAAAAAGACCTCATTTGAGGCCACTGATATTGCCTCATATTTGGAGTAAGTGGTTGGAGGGTCAGTGGCATAGTTATTAGACCTTTTAGAATAAACTAACTCAAAACAAATGGAATAAATCTGTTGACTTTTGTTGACATGAGCCCAAAAAAGATTTAGTGTTGTAGCATTATGATCATGTAAAGGGATCTGTTAGGCAGTGGTGGGGTGGTAAGGGGTGATGGTGGCAGGGGCAGTGGTGCAAGGGGCAGCAAGGCACTCTGCACTGGCATGAATGGTGAAGTAAAATGAGTTGGTTCCATAGGAAAAAGCACCGCCATTATTTTTTATAAATTACCTGGGTAGGGAGATGCAGAGGGAGGTTTGCAAAAGTTACTAAAAAGTGGTACCAGTAGTAAGGCAATTATGAGTGGTGAATACAGGGGCGTTTTTATAGAATTTGAGCTGCGGTGGCTGTAGCTGTATTTTTCTCAAAAGAAACCCCTATATCAAAATAGACCCAAATGGGCAAAGGGGAATAGGTCCTGCTGACACATAGGTGGAAGTTTAGGTTTGATAATTGCTTTGTTGGCATACAGGAACAAGAACCCATAGCCAACATGAAGTTAGAAGTAAATGGCAGGTCTGGGAAGTGCAACTAGGTGGGAATGAGCCAAGTGGACATACGTGAGGTGTAATGTGAGATCCTTGGAAGGGAATAATTGACATAAGGAATTGGAATAACCAGAAGCCCCAGTTTGAATGCATTTTCTTACAGAGTGGAAAATGCTAGGAGGAGATTTGCCACTTCCCATACTAGTTCAGCAGGCGGTGGAGCTGAGGACATTAGTGTTGAACTGTGTTTCAGTGATTAAATTTTAGAACAATAACTTTTAATTGAGATTGCTTATAAGTGTAGTTAAGCAGGAAGAAAAGATTTTAATAGTCACAGGTAAAGGAAATTATATCATATATGTCTAAAGACCATCTATAATTAGCTTTAGGAAGAGTTTAGGAAAAGTGGTATATAGGTATATGGTCCTTGAATATAGAAGTATCATATCTAAAACTATCAAAATCTATCTTCTTCTAATAGTTATAAAACTTTATGTTGTAAGAACCTTAGCTATAAAAAGCAAGAATATTTCTATAAAGAATTTATATGAACCCTTAAATATCTTGACGGAATTACCTTTATGGATAGGAGAATTGACTTTATGAAGATAGATATAGAGATTTTTTGTCTAAGAGTTATAGTTATAAAAAAGTTTAGATTATAGTTATATAGCATTTTGCATATAGGTTAAAATATGATAACTGGTAGCTATATATGAATAATATAAAAGAAACTTATGGTTATAAGTGATTTGACTTTATGAAGCATTATGACTCTAAACGATTAAAACAGTTTAGTCAAGAGTTAGGAGAGGATATATGTATTAGCTCTTTAGATAGAAGACTTTAATATAGATAATGGATCTTTAATTGCTATAGTAATAAAGACTTATCAAACATCATATACTTAGTACAATCACTATATATTCTAATTTAAGTTAAAATTCTGGAATTTATATTTTTTTAAAGTTACCCTTAATGCTAAGAGTAAGATTATAAGATGAATAAGTGATTACTGAGAGCAAAGTTACAGATTGCAGCTATTATTCATATAAAATTACTAGGATATAATAATAAAGATGATTTAGAGGCTGTTGAATTAAATAATCCAAACAATTTTTGCAGTCAAATATCTGGATAATTTTATATAATCTATCCTTGATGATACTAGAACTGTTCTTTAAGTTATATACTACTAAGCTTCTGATATATCAAGTATTGAGTTTAGATAAGTAATGAAAGGATGCTATATTTATAGTCTAACGGACGAGTTCGTCTCGTTCGTTACATTCCGACTCGGATTCGGAAAATCCGAATCTGAGTCGGATCGCTTTAAAAACATTTTGTTTGGTCGCTTCGGACATTGGGTTGTGCCTCGCCCGAGCTGTAAAAGGCTTAGCGAGCCTAATTGATAGCTTGGGTGAGGGCTCCAAAGCGCTGTCTTTATAAGGTGCACCCGCCCATTCCAAACCTCAGTTTGGAATTCTAACCCTAGCATGTCTCTTCCTGGGGAGCATTGTCGGTTGCTCCCCAGACGAGCTCTGGTCGGCGGACACCTTCGTTTTTATGGTCCAGAATAAAAATAAAGGATGTTTCGGGGTTCGCATACCTGTGGTCTTTTTCGGGTGTTTCCGTTTCGAGGAAGCTTTCACGTGGTTGGGTCGGACCAACCACACAGAGGATTTACATAGCCAACCAATGAGAGGTGAATGTTTGGCTTCTTGTCGGTGCCCCAAACCTCTCCTTACTCGGTTAGGCCGCTTTGGTTGCTTGTCGGTGCACCAAACGAATATGTAAAATTATATGGCGGTCGGAACTGGGGTTTTTCCGCTCGTTACACAGTCCAAAAATGTCTACCTTGCATATTAGTTTATCTTATACTGATAATCAAGTTAATATAGTCTAATTAAAAACAGGTAGATAATATCAAGTAATGGATTAAGTTTTTTATAAAGTGATTTATGATAAATATTCAACAGTTATTTGTATATCTGATCCAGGAATTTGGGAGGCTTACGAGCAGAAGTTTCTGGATCAAGATAATGGGCGATCGAAAAAATCTCACGATCGAAACCCCACTTGGAGTAGATGGAAGCACCAAAGGGGGAGCCATCGGCCATTATACCGAGAGGGATGGTGGTGATGGGATATCCAGCAATAGAGGCAAGGACATGGGAAGCTAAGAAGGGATGGGACAAGGCTAAGATTACATCCACTTGATGAGCTTCCAATAATTTATCAATGAATTTCCTGGCTGCCTCTTGGGTTTCAGCTTTTGCTTTGAGATAATGAGGGTCATCAATCCCACTTGTATTTTGAGACATCTTGAGCCAATACTGTTTTAAGCCTTGGGGGTAAAGGTACGAATTATTCAAGTTGAATTTGATAATATCTTCGAGTGACTTAATTGGCTGATTGGGGAGTGTTTCCTTCGTGAGGTACTTGTTGAGATAGTATTTAAATTCAGTGAGATAAATAAAGGTAACTTGATGGTATTAGTAATAGTTGCAATAGTACCTTTTTCAAACCCAGATAATTTAACATCTTGAGTGATTTTTGTTATGTGGAATCCAAACGGAGCTAGCTTTTCGAGTCTTTGTTCTAGAATAGACATTTGTATGTCTAGAGATGAATCTCTGACGATAGGAAATTTTAAAAGGCCAACGCGAAGTTTCTAGTTTTGTTACCTAAAGATCTCAATCGATTACCTTCAATTCGATAGCCTTAAAGTGGAAAGTTTTGTTCATCCCAAATATGCTCATCGAATAAGAAATCACAGCGGTAACTAAGAGGTTGTCATGCAAAGTCCTAGCTAGAACTCCAACCTAGCCAATTAAACCAATAGAGATTAACTTACCGAGTCCTGAGAAGGCGCCAAAGGTATAACTCCTTGAGTTGAGATTAAACCAACACTAGGTTTACTGCCAACTAAAGAAGTAGCTGCTGAGGGATTGATTATAGATCCTTCGGTATCGGTACCAAGTGCAACAATTGCCAAGTTAGCTGCAATGGCCACTGCTGAACCAGAACTTGACCCATAAGGTCTCTCTTTTAATTTGTATGGATAGATGGTTTGGCCTCCTCTTCCGCTATATCCTTGTTCCAATTCAGGAAACATAACCCTAATAATTAGCCACAGTAAATTTTTTTATACCCAGCGAATTCAGACATGTTTGTCTTTCCCAGTATAATGGCTCCGGCTTTCCGCAATTTTCGGACAACTTTGGCATTTATAATTGGCTTTACACCAAGAAGCGCCCAAGACCCAGCAGTGGTGTTCATGTTATCAGTTGCCATGTTATCCTTGATAAGAATGGGTATGCCGTGAAGTGGTCCCTTAAACTTTCCGAATTTATCAAACAATCTGTCAAGGTGCTGTGCACATTTACGAGCATCAGGGCTGACTTCGATTATAGCGTTCAGTTTAGGATTCATGTGATCGATACGCTCCAGATAACAATTGGTTAGCTGTTCACTGGTCAGTGTTTTGTTTATAAAAAGTTGGTGAGCATCTTTGATTGTAATTTCTCGAATATCAACTTCGCCACAGAGGCTAAAATTCGAGTCCATCAGAGCTAAGCTATTCGTAAGCCTATCCCCAAAGGCACTCCAAACCAAATAAAGCCACTTCATAGTTATCTACTTACAATACTTTATCATTAATTTATAGTCTTCAACAGGCCTGGTTTCAGTTTTTAGTCAACTTATTTTTCCATGGATAAAGTTGTTATTCACAAGCTAGAATAAACTTTGCCTTTAGTATGATCATCATCAGTTGGTACTAAATACAAATGGCTTGTCATCAAAGTAATATGTTGGCAAAACTTAACTAGTATAGTTTCAGTTTAAAACCTTATTCAGGACAAAGTGATCCTTTTTAGCAATTTTAATGCTAATCTTGATATCGATAAAATTCATTTTATGTATCTATATATACATTGTTTATGTATGTATAACCATATCTCCTCCTAAAACGCTGAACCAGTTTCAACCAAACGTGGCATAAGTATTTCACGCAACAGTAAATCCAACATAGGCATATTCTTTACTCAATCTTAATAATCTAATTAAAAGTCATATATCATAAATATAAAAATGAGTGTTTGTCTGTTTGCTTATCTGTTTGTTTGTCTTCTCTGCGTTCCTATAACATCTATCTGATTATAATGAAACTTTGATGAGCTATTGTGCGCATGCACATGAAGGTTTCTGAATTAGTTTTGTAGTTTTACAATAGTAAAATAAAAAGTTTTATATGTAAGAAGTGAAAAATTATCTATTTTTAATGGTAATCGTTATATTGTTATGATTGAGCGGTTTGATATTCAGTTGATTTGATGGTTAATGGGTTTGCCAAGCAGTTGGTGGATTTGGGTTAATAAGTTTGATGGTTTTAGTAAGCAGTTAATTATTGGTTGATTCAATAAGTTAATTGGTTTTGGTAAGTTGGTGGATTTTGGTTGTTTCGATAAGTTTGGTTTTACCAAGCAGTTGGTGATTGGTTAGTTTGGTATATTCGATGGGTTTAGCTTAGTGGTTTAGTGGTTTATCTATATAGATAGCTAAAACTGATATTACAAGTGATAGTTAAAACTAAAAGTAAAATGATAAGCCCACGTAATTATTATATTTATTTAAAAGTATTGTGTATCTGCGTTTACTTTGGTCTTACATTGATCAACAAGATATTAAGTTCTGCATTTTTGAGTAGCTTTCAATATTCATCTTGGCACTTACATCTTAGGATATGTTAGCCTGACTATTAATTATCCATTCATTTTTTTAAAATAACCACTTTATTTGATTTTTCTTATTAAGACTTTAAAGTACCTGTTTAAGTTATTTCCCCTAACTCATAAAATACCTGTGCCAAGTTAAGTTTAAACTAGTTCAGTAGTTTGACCCTTTGCAGTCAGAGCCACTCAACGAGAGAGCGTTGCTGTGGATGAGAGGTATTAGAGTGCGCAGTAAAGAAAATATACATGTCAAATATTTGTTATAAAAACTAAAGCTTTATTTAATATGAAAAAGACTTTTTCATAAAATCCAATAAAATTATAAACAAACTAAGTGAAAACAAACAACAAAAAGAAATTTAGTTGTATTTATATATGACCCATTTTATTTTCTTCCAACCAAAACTTGACTCTTTAGACTACTATACTCAAAAAGGAGATACCCCAGCAGTAGAATATGGACCCTCTACCACTGCCTCCCTGAGTTCAATCCTGGTTGATGAACTTTGGGTAGGGGACAATTATGACTGTGTTGGCATTGTGCACCAATACCCAAACTGAGATAGTGAATAGCAAAGGTGGTCCATGGAGTTTCTGGCCTATCATATGCTGTGCATGGAGGGTTATTGTGTTTTATCCTCCTTTCCCACTAATTCAATTTCATCTTAATTAGTGCAGCATCATTCCCAGGTCAACCCACCTTGAATAAAATTTAAAATAGACTACTATACCCATGTGTATCTAATTGTTCAGAAAGATTGACATATGAGAACTGCTTTATAATATATCTCCACAGTTGTAAACTGAATTGGGTGGCTATATGATGACATGCGTCTGCAACGGTAAAAAGGCTTGGGTGTCTATTTACTGATACTCCTTTGCAAGGGTTAAAAGATGATATGTCACATATATACACATAATGATTCTAAAAAATATATATTTTAGTAAGCAATTAGGTTGTATTTGATTGATCTTTTAGGTTTAATTTTTGTTGGATGAGTAATTGGTGCTTTTTGGTCAATTTGATAGATCCAATAGTTTTGTATAACTAGTTGGGGATTTTTTTATTTTTCCAATATTTATTTTTGGAATTAGCCAAGTGTTGGTGAATTTTAATTGATTTAAAAGCTTAATTTAATTTGTCTGATAAGTTGGTTAAATTAGGTTGTTTCTTGTGTACAATTAGTTTTAGCCAAGTGGTTGGTGAGTTTTTGTTGATTTGATATGTTCTTTAGTTTTTCCAGGTGGTTTGACAGTATTAAAGTAATTTGATAAATTAATTAGTTTTGGCTAAGTGGTTGGTAATTTCTGATTGATTTGTTAGGTTCAGGTGTATTGGGTAAGCAGTTGGTGATTAATTAGTTTGATATTTTCAATGGTAATGGGTAAGCATTTTGTGTTATCTTTAATATAGAATCTAAATAAATTAGTTCAAATCATCTGGTAATAAATAAACCCAAGAAATGCCAGAAACTCTGCTAGTAATATATAGAAATAATTTTATGGTAATGGGAAATGATATATTAGGTTTAGCTAGTTGGTTTATTGAAATGTGGTTAATTTGCTATATTTGATCATTTGCTTTCTGAACTTTTTATACCCATCTACTTTATAAAATCTAAAAATAACTTATTTGAGCCTTTTTAAAACCTAAATACATTATTAAAAAAAACTAAAAACGAAATAAAGCAAGAGGTATTGATGGGAATAGAGATTTCAACTGGTGTAAAAAAATGGGAACAGATGCTGCTAACTTGGTAGCATCACCAACTACTTCTGTTCAGTGATTGCTATCATTAGCCATGGTTCAAGCAACAGTGGGCTTACACCATTTTATCTTCAATCTAATTGATGACTTGTTGCAATTGATGAGAAATCCAGGGGTAAAAAACATTTTTGAGGCTTTAAAACATCTGGTGACAAGGTGCAATAATTTAGAGTTCTGCTAAAGATCATTTGAAAAAAATCTGATCGTCTTCTGAACCATTCCCATATAATGGGGGTTTTAGTGGCTCAATTGCTTGAAAACAATCACCAAGTTTACAACCCATATATTAATAGTAAAGAAAGTCTCATAGTTGGATCAGCTGATTTCTGAGCATCTTTGCAGAAAAAAGGTCTTATGAGGGGTGTAAATCTGGTGGTGGCTGCTCACTGGATAGCAATAGTCTCATAATTGATTTGTATTTTATAAAATTACTCATATAAATTAGTGGTGGGCAATATCTGCCTCAGATTTGATGCACATCGGGAAATCCTAATAAGGTTACCCCAGATCACAGTGTTTGCCCATTATTATTAAATTGGAGCAAAACCCGTCAAGGTTGCCAGCGCTGGTTGGAGGTTACTAGTTTGTTATTGAGGCCTGCAACCAACTCCTTAAGATTATATTTGGTGTTATGGCTCTCCTCCACCTGGTCATCAAGGATTCATGGGTAATTAGGTGGGTTTTGTTGTGTTTTTGAGGGGATGTGCCCCAACAGTGATTGGCAAATTTTTGCAAAGGATTTAAATTTTTCTGTTGGAAAAATCATTACCTACCAGTTTTGCTCATCCCACGTTGTAGCAGTGGTCATTGCTAAACATTAATCTTTAGATTCCCACCATATTTGATCTTCATACCACAGCGCACATGCAAATAACTAACTGACCAACCTCATGGCCCAGTTGCACAGCCTCCAATAATGGAGTTTATGATGCCAGAAAAGCAATTGGGGGTTAAACAACATCCAATTGCTTAGGGAGCATGACATGATAGGTTCTGGGACTCCTTGGACCCAGGCCCAATTAACGCCCCATGCAAGAGCAGAGCAGCACATATGTGACTGCAACAATTGGAGAAACTATTTGGCTTAAATCCAGCCTGCATGTAATTCAAAATTTATCAGGCTCATACCCCCTTTGCGTTTATACTTGAACAGAACTTCCAACTTAATAGGTGCCACATTGGCTTTAGACCACAGGATTGTGCAGATGAGCAATTTGATACTATCTTCCATAATTGATCTCAATTTTAAAATATGGGCCACATACAGGAGCTTTGAAAGTATATAAACATCAAGCACTTTCACCTTCACTTTAAGATTCAAGATAGCGTATTTCTAGTAGGCCATCCAGGCTGACATAATGGAAATCATTGTTTTTTAATCGCCGCAAAACCCAGATCTGATTTGGTAAATAGAATACTAAAATAATTAAATGTTTGTGTGGGCGCCAAGGGAGTGAGACCAGATGGTGGGGGAGGAATTGTTGCTGCCCAATCTTAACAACTACCATCTTATTGATATTAACTTTCTTATTTGACGCCAGTTAGTAAAGGGTAAGGAGTTCTTTGGCGCTTTAAAGGTAGCTCTCAAAACTGATCCCCACTGCTGTGTCATCTGCAAATGCTTGCATTTTGATAGGGCCTTATATGGAGCACCTGATGACCCATAACTTCATTTCTGCTGCTTCCAATAGGATATTTATTCAAAGTTGATAAAATCTGGAAATAAATCACCTTGGCATAGGCCCTGTCCAATCAGAATTGATTCCATTTAGTCATTAGCTACAAAGACCTTAGTATTAAGACCTGTGTATAGCATATCAATTCAGGTGATAAAGTGATGGGGATTCTGATGGCATTCATTGCTGCCTGAAGGAATAACCACACTAATTGATCGTAGGCCTTCTCAATGTCCAAAAAAATGAGATAGCCATTCTTGAATTCGCACATGTCCTGCAGAGCTTTTGCACTGAACAGATACTTTCTCAAATACTTCGCCCCTGATAAATCCATTTTAGGATGTACAGGTGTTCTGTGAGGTGGTATACATTAAGTAGTTCATGAGGATATATGTCAGAAGTTTATAATTGGCATTTGAAAGTCCAATCAGGCGCCAGTTCTGAAGGTGCCATTGAGAGTTTTATTTAAATAAAAGCATGATATGAGTTTGTCTGCACTTTTGAAATTTGTCACTTGTAAGACAGGCAATGGTTGAATAGTGGGCAAGTTCTGGTGCTCTCAGTCACACATTATGTTAAGCATTTTTGTCATGGCTTGAGATTGACATCATAATGGGGACAAATACTAAGGACAAAGCTGCATGTCAGGAGGCCAAGAAAGTGAATTTTGCAGGCCTCCCTGTCTCAAGCATACTTTGATCAACGCTGGGTTAAGGTGAAATATGCCTAGGTTGGTCCTAGGGATGTAAGAGAATTTTGGCCCTGTATAAAGCAGGTGCATTAAAAAGAACTAGTTTTCAATTAACAAAAGCGGTTCACTTTGGTTTCTTAGCAATTGGGGTCTCAAAACAAATATTGTTTTCTGAATTTTCAGCTCGAGTTGGCCTCTCCTACAATTAATAACCCAAGTTTGGTCAATTACCAAGTATAGTTTACTGCCCAATGGAAGCGTGTGTTTAATAGTGCACCTTGGCTTAGCACTGCTTCCATCGATTGATTGTTCCCCCAAATTTCCTTAAAATTGTTTCCTCAAGACCAATCTCTCTCATTGGTCAACTTTTCCATAATAAAGAACCCTTCATTAGTATACTTTTATATATTATCTTGGACAAACCTGTATGCGGACCTCTTTGAGGAGGTCTTGCATAATGTTAGTTATTTAATTTTAACAACAGTAAATCTCTCCGCTTGTGCACTGTTGGGACGCCCAGGTTCCCTCCAACCTGTGCCGCCTATACCCTCCTGATAAGAGCACCAATTTGGTATAAACCCCACTTTGGGTTCACTCCAACCTTGTTGTTAGTTCAGTTTTGGTTTCTCTATCTACCACTAACCACCCTCGTCCTAAATTACTACATCTCCAGCACCCTCTGCGGGGCTCTATTAACTTTATTATTAATAACTAGCTCCCTGGCGTTGGACCTGTGCACCATGCACTACCACGCTGGGAACAGGAGTTATAAACGCTCTCCTCATATTAGTTGACCAACCACTTTATCTTATGTGCACAACTTTTTCCGTGTGGGACTTTCACAAAGTGTAAACGGTGTGCACCAGCTGTTGGCCATGGCCGCAGTGGAGCACACCACTGTTTACTCTTTTTTACTGAAGGTTGGAGCTACTCGGTGTTATTCTCATTATCTCCAACTGAAAAGTACCCACCCTTCTTGCTTGTACCCAGTGGATACATATGCTTTGCAATCCATGAGTCGTGATTCCCTAACTTTCCACCAAAATCAATAAAACTGACTCAAATAAATTGGTTTTTCTTCAGCACCGCGTTTGGATGGTGCAGGTGTATCCTTGATGACGGGCCTGGTGGTGATGGGCTTGGATAATGTCGGACAACCCATTGCCAAAATGGGAATAGGGTCATTAACGATAAAAAATGCGTTTTATAATGACGTTTACATATATACTACCAAGTCATGTCTCTTCCCATATGGATTAAGTATGGACCCCATTCCAGTGTATCAGATCACTCCAGAGAACCAACGCTTGACCACAACCCTGACCCGTGGAACCCAAGAGGTGGAGAAGGTGTTACAATAAAATTATAAAAATGTTTATGCAATTGCTGAAGATTTGGTGGGATATGAGGCCTCAGTAGTAAGAGTGGCCAACTATCCCTCTCCAATTTTATGATGCAAAAACGTACCCTGGGGTTATGTACAACCCTGAAGAAGAGTTTGGTGGTTAAGTGTTGGAATTTTCAGCTATAAATAAAGATCATTCAGGTCATTTTTTGTTAACTGCTACCCTCTCATCCCCTTCAGGTAATATTAGCACTACTATCTTGGTGGATACTGGAGCCTCTGAGAATTTCATTGACTAAGACCTAGCCGACTACCCTGAGCTTAGTTACTTGCCAGGTGGTATGGTTAGGGGAGGGGCTTCTCAAGGTATTCCCATCCTGAAGGTTTCAGGGTTAGTGGATTATCAAGTGGGCAAGTATCTTTTGAAGGACCGTTTTCAAGCAATCAAAAACCTTTTGTACCCCATTATTTTGGGAGTGGAATGGTAGCGAAATTCTGACGTCAGGACCGACTTGATAGACAATACCCTATGCTTAACATTAAATATTGGTTGTACATTAATTGTTATTTTTTCTGAGGTTAATTTTCAGGGCAATTTACCCCACTGTCCTAATATCAACACTCTAAGTCTCACCCCATTATTGAAGCCCTCACTGAAGGTACCTTTACTTTCCTGTTTGGAGGGTCTGGAATCTTCCTTTGATGCGGCTTCAGCCAATGGATTATCTTCTCATTCAGAGTTTGATTGTGAGTTCAAGCTCACAGTTGATCTAGTTCATATATCTTCCCTGATTTACCCTTTGACCGTAAGGGAGGAAGCAGCGTTAGATGTGTGGGTTAAGGAGCAGTTAGACAAAGGCGCGATTTTTCAGCATACCTCCTCAGTATGCTCCCCACTTCTCTTCATGGAGAAAGCTGATGGAACTTTACTCCATTGCGTAGATTATGGGAACCTAAACAATGTTACTGTATCAGATTTACATCTCATTCCTTTTGATTCACAGATTGCGCGCTATGTGGAGAAGGCTAAAGTCTTCGCAAAACTGGATTACCTAAATGCATTCAATCAGATCTGTACTAAGAAGGGCCATGAGTGGCTAACTGAATTCCATACCAGAAAAGGGATTTTCCAGTTTCAGGTCATGCCCTTTGGGATTAAGAATGCCCCTGCTATCTTTCAACGCCATATTGATACAGCTTTGGGGGACCTGCTGGGGTTATGTGCGGTTGCCTACATAGATGATATTATGGTGTTTTCCCTTATCATGAGTCCCATGCAGTACACCTCCAGAAAGTGGTGGAGCGGTTAAAGGCAGCCAATTTTACGCTGAAGATCATTAAGTGTGAATTCTTCAAGTCCCAGTTCACCTTTCTTGGCAACACCATGTTTGACAAAGGACATATGATACCTCCAGACAAGTAGAAGGCAATTCATGAGTGGCCTACCCCCACTTTGGTCAATGGAATTGAGGAGTTTTTGGGGACTTTACGTTCATCAAGAAGTTCACACCAAATCTTTCCGAAGTGGCAGTGCCCTTTTATAAGGAGAGTGGGGAAAAAGTGCTCCAGTGGTCCTCCACTTTGGAGGATGCTTTCCTAGCAGTAAAGTGCACCCTGTTGTCCACGTACATCCTTTGCCATGTTGATCCTTAAAATGAGTTCATTGTATCTACTGATGCCACCAACTTCGCCATAGCGGCTGCCTTATTACAAGTAGGTGAAGATGGAATAGAGCAACTGGTGGGTTATATTTATAGGAAGATGTCTCTGCCTGAGTTAAACTACAATATTTAAAACAAAGAGTTATTAGCAGTGGTGGAGGCGTTGACTTATTGGCGTCACCACCTGCATGGCTCTTCCTGACCCTTCCACGTACATACAGATCACCGTGCCTTACTGTACTACTGAGCACTTATGCTTGACCCCACGGCAAACCAGCTGGCATGAGACCCTTGCCCAATATGCAGTTTCATATAAGTTTACTAAGGGCAAGGAGATTGGGTTGGCGGATGCTTTGAGCTGCAACCTGGTTCTGGCTCCTTATCCTTAGGAGATAGAGGTGCATAATGCCTATTTGATGATTACAAAGGGTAAGATTTTGTCTTAACCTCCCTCTTCCTTGGCCCACAGGGCAGCGTCTTTCCTCTGGAAAGCGTAGATTTACAGTATTTTCAGAAAGGTAGTCCTTTCTCAGCCATTGGCGACTGAATATACTATGGTCCTTGCTAAAAGCGCGCTTAATCAGGAGGATCTAACCAGGGGTTATCACATAAAGGATGTGATGGTGTGGTTTCAGGGGTGCCTATGGGTTTCCGCTGGACTACTTTGCCCGGAAATCATCTGGGACCATCATGATGGAATCACCGTTGGTCATCCTGAATAGGAGAAGACTTTAGAGTTAATTTGACGCACATACAAATTGGAAGGGCTTGGCCGCTCAGGTGGGCAGGTAATGTAAAGAGTGCCTGATATGCAATCAAATGAAACCAAATTTACAACCACTATCAGGTTTGTTGATACCAGTTCAAAAGACTGATGGGCCCTGGACTTCCCTCTTAGTTGATTTCATTGTGGAATTACCTGCCTCTAATGGTTATGATGCCATCATGATAGTGATGGACCGTATTATGAAGTTCGCACAGTTTATACCCTGCAGAACTATAATAACCGCGGCTGAGATGGCTAGGCTCTTCATCACTCATGTGTTTGCGCTTTATGGGGTCCCCCAGGAAATTATTAGTAATTGGGGACCCCAGTTTACCTCTGTCTTTTGGGAAGAGTTGTGTAAGACTCTTCATATTCACTCCTGTTATTCAACTGCCTATCACCCCCAATCAGTTTGGTAGACTGAACTAGTGAACCAGTGCTTATAACAGTTTCTGCGGTGTTACACTGCCACAGCTTATTTAGATTGGGTTTTCCATCTCCTCATAACCCAATTCAATTATAACAACATCCAACATGCATCAATTAGTTGTTCCCCCTTCTTAACCAACTATGGCTTCATCCTCACTTTAAACAGGGAGCCCAGTCGTGGATCCAAGGTGGAAGCGGTGATGGACTTTGCAAAATGATCAAGAAAGTACATCAGGGGTTTTCCACAAGTTTGGAGGCGGCAATGCAAGTATATAAGGAGAACGCTGATGGTAAGAGACAAGTGGGTCCAGCGTACAAAGAAAGGGATTTTGTGATGCTTGATGCTCAAAACATCCCTATAAAGCAGCCATGCATAAAGCTGGGACCAAAGAGGATCGACCCTTACCGCGTTGTTAGAAAGGTGGGCCACGTTTCATACCAGTTGGATCTTCCCTCTTTGTTTCAGATCTTTTCTGTATTTCACAAGAGCAAACTTACATTGTTTGAGGCCCCCCAATAGAGACCCCAAGGCTTATCTCGTGGATGGGGCGCCAGAGTGGGAAGTGGAGGAAAAAGTAGCCTCCCACTGAGTAAAAATAAGACTTGAGTGCCAGGTATACTGAAATGGCTTTGATGCAGCAGAAAACAGTTGGGTACCAGTGCATGACTGTGCACATGCCCAAAACCTGATCGATGTTTTTCATAAGCATTTTCCCCAGGCCGCCAAACCTCAGCCAAAGCAGACTGTTGCCACTGTGAAGTTGGCCCCAGCCCACAAGAACTTTTCCCTGGCGCAAGCCCTGGAGGGGGGTGGAGCTCCAAAAGGATGAGAGAGTAATGTCATGGCTTGAGAATGACATCATAATGGGGACAAACACTAAGGACAAAGCTGCATGTCAGGCCAAGAAGGTGAAGTTGGCAGGCCTTCCTGACCTCAAGCATACCTTGGATCAACGCTGGGTTAAGGCGAGGTATGCCAGGCTAGTCCTAGGGATTTAAGAGAAGTTTAACCCTGTATAACAGCAGATGCGTTAAAATGAACTAGCTTTTCAAATTAACAAAAATAGCTCACTTTAGTTATTCAGCAAATTGGGTCTCAAAACCCATTCAGTTTTCAAATTTCCAGCTCAGGTCAGCATCTCCTTTAATCAATAGCCTGAGTTTGGTCAATTGCCAAGTATAGTTTACTGCACAATGGAAGCGTGCGCTTATTGGTGCAACTTTGCTTAGCACCACTTCCATTGATTTATTACCTTGAATTTATTTAAAATTGTTTCCTCAAGACCAATCTCTTTCGTTGATCAACTTCTCCAGAATAAAGAACCCTTCATTAGTATACTTTATATATGTTATTTTGGATGAACTGGTGTGAAGACCTCTTCAAGGTGGTCTCACTCAACTTTAGTTATTTAATTTTAACAACTGTAAATCTCTCCGCTCATGCACCGTTGGGCCGCCCAAGTTCCCTCCAACCTGTGCCACCTATACCCTCCTGCTCAGAGCACCGCTTTAGTACAGAACACACTTTGGGGTTCACTCCAACCTTGTTGTTAGTTCAGTTTTGGTTTCTCTATCTACCAATAACCACCCTCGTCTTAAGTTACTACAGCTTCAGCGCCCTCTGTGGGGCTCTATTAACTTTATTATGAACGACTAGTTCCCTGGCGTTGGACTGTGCATCATGAACTATCACGCTGGGAACAAGAGAGTTATAGACACTCTCCTTAAAAATTCTATGTGAATGTTGTCAGGGCAGGTTGACTTATAATTTAGTGCTACCTTAAGTACCCATTTTACCTCCACCACTGTAATCTTAACAATAAGATTATGCTTGTCAAAAGGCGAGAACTTCTAGACACTAGCTTAGCCAGGGAAAGTAGGGTTTTCATCACCATAATGTGTTTTGCAAGAGTGATAGAGATCGTCATAAAAACGCTTGACTTTACGTTATATTACGCCAGGATCACTGGAAATAATATCTTCAGGTTTATCTACCTGGCGGCTTTTGGTGTGAGTCAAGATTTCTTTGAGACTAGCCATGTACTCTCTGGCCATCGTCCCAGAAGGCTTTGGTGGCAGAAGGTAGCATTCTGCCATCTTTCATTGCCCTGTTTTGAAAAAGCGCTTGATACTGTTTATAGTTTTTTTCTGATACTCAGGTAACTGTTCTTCGCTGTCCTGCCACACTTGCTTCAAGTGCCAGAGAAAATGTTAAAAGAAGGGTTTCCTTGCTGATTGTTTCCAGAAGATAACTGCACAGGTTCCATTATGTTCACAATTAACATATCTTGATAGTAATATATATTAGAAAATAGTATGAAGACTATTATCTGTAGTAGAACCATAACCTGGATGATTGGTGTTCCAACGTTAAATATGGAATGATCCAAGAAATACTGATTATGTTGAAAATTAGGGACTTCTTCCCTATTCTTGATGAACTTAATCTACGCTCAGATTTGAGGTTCCCAGCCTAAGTTCCCATCATGCTGTGTTGGCGGAGATCTTCTGTAAAGGTCTTTTTTCTTCTAAGGATATATGATCATTACTCTTTATTAAACAATAGAATCTACAATTATTATACTAAAACAATCATTAACTGAAGATGAATAGAACACATTACTACTATTCAATCAATATAATCTGCTATATTGTTATAAAATGAAGGGAATTTATAGGGATATTTAGCGCCCAACTACTTGGTTGGCGCCTCAGCAAAGAAATAGCAGCCGTTGATGTTGAATTTTCCTTTAAATGTATCTTACAGTGATGATCATTTCCATTGGGCTAAGGATTCCTCCATTGGACATTCAAGAGACCTGAAAAAGAAAAGAGCCAGAAAGCATGTCCCTAATGTTTCCGCTCAATCACAGCAAACCAACCATATTTTGCTAGCGACTAGCTTAGGTAATGGGACTCTTTACCCATTATAGCTGGTCACAAACCGACTGATTGATAACTAGCTGCAGGCAGCATCACTCGCCTTACAATTCCTATATAAATTCCCAATTATTCAGTGAAGAAACATGACCAATCTCAATTGGTACACCTGATAGTTAATCAAAAATCAACTATCAGGTGCCTTATTTGATGGCAGCTCTGCCCAATGAGATCTTAAGCACTCATATTGATTGATCCCAATGGATATGAACCAAGAAAATTACCCAATGATCCTCAGTCACTATTAGCCAAAATTAGGAATCAATCAATATCAGATTTATACACTAGTGGGACTTAACCCAAAGTGAACCCGCAGATAACCTAGGAATCTGGAAAGGTGGGCAAAAATTTTAACACATCCCCCCTCTTGCCTTAATTTCCAGCGATAATAAGATCAGGACAGGAGAATGCCGCCTCAGGCCAGGTCAAACACTTCCTAGTTTCTAGCAGAGAGCAGCCCTTTCTGCACTCAACGCTGCTCATGACAACCTTTGGCCTGCGATTCTTTTACTTTCTTCCTTATGTCACCTCCTCAAAGTGCGGTCCTCATGACCCACTGCCGGTGCTGGCCTAGTCAGTTTTTTCGTGCTGATGCTAGTCCTGGAAAGCTGGTTTCACCCCCAGTCAGGGCATACAATCCTTCATCATTTTTAGGATCTTGGTTCAGCGTTCTCAATTCCTGGATCTCCCTCCTCATTCTTGGCGGGAGGTTATTACCATTGATGTCTTTCTTGCGGAAAAGATAGAATAAAAATTATACTATTTTTTGTTATTTTTCATTTCTTAACTTTTTTGCTTATAACATCTTTGCATTTTTTTTTTTTTAAAGAGCTTATTTCATAAATTAGAAATTATTTTTGTCAAAATTAGAGTAAATTAAAGCTTAATCCACTCAGGGGATAATGCCAACAGATATAAAAAAATCTGACATCCTCCAGCTTGTCCATCTCATGTCAAATTTGTCTAGATCCCGGTATCAGCAATATCTTGACAATGTTCTGCTGAAGATACCCAACTCTTCCAATTGATGAGTCGTACCACTTAAAGAAATCTCTTTTATGGTCCCCATAGGACCCATAATCTAAGTTGAGTACATGTAGGTAGTCCTTCCACTGAACTACCAAAAATGGTATCTGATTTCTATGGTTTTAGAGTAGCTATTAATTTAATTAAATCATGGCCAATTTTACCTCTTCCATCAGTCCCCAAATTGGACTTTGACACTTTGCTGGATTCAACTTCGTTCTTGGATTTTCCCATAATAATCTTTGAGTCTAATGATGGAATGCCATTCAGTACAAGTCAGTTGTTTTGTTCTGGATCCATTTTGCTTCCAGAGTTCCTATTTTGGCTCAGCCATTACAAGCTAGAAAACTTTTACTTGAAATAACTATCAGGAATTAAGAACACTTTAAGCTCCCACATGGAGACTTAAGGAGAAGTGTAAACGAGGCCCTTACTAGGGCTCTGGACACCTCTGACCTCTCAAGCATTTTATATTGAGATGCTGCGTCCTATGCTCTTTGCTTTGCAGGCTAAGTCCTTTGCAGTTTGTTCATGAAGCTTCAGCCTCACCCAACTTTCATCATTCTTTCTGCTTCCAGTTCCAGAAAGCTCGCAGCTGTCACATTCAGGATGCTGTTTGTTTGTTGCATTACTACCTTGTCCCAGGCAATTTTGCATTGATAACCCCCTAATGGCTGGAAAAGCTGAGAATTGCTCGATTGATAATTGGAATCCTACACGCTTAATCAGGACTAAGTTCGGCCAAATGATCCTCAATATTGTCAGTGGCTTACAGTATTTTCACCGTTCAGAAACTCACTGGGATTAATAAAATAGCCCAAACTCTTCTGGTTGATTTAAGGCATAATTTTACCTTCAAATTAGGGAACTTCTTCCAAGGCAGGTACATAAACGATCTGGGGATTTGGTATTTCCAGCTTGTTGACACTTCTCCAAAGAAAATATAGTGATAAAAACAGGAAAGATATAAAAAATATCTTTAATAAGAAGATATTTATTTGATAATCAGCCATTAGGCCAAGCGCCAGTATTTATACCTCTAGGGATTCTCCTGGACACATTCAAGCACAAAATTCAACAGATTATATTCAACATCAGTTTGGCCCTCAAACTGATACAACTAAGACCTATTGCTAGGTTTATTGGTGGCAAAGTACTCTCAAAATTTAAAAAATTCAGGGACAAATTATTGTAATAAAAACATGCAAATTTTCCTAGGTTCTTCTTATTTGAGTTTAGTCATACTGCTGACAAAATACATCTTCTTTGAAATTCCTGAATTGATTATAATAGATGATGTACCCCTAATTAGGACGTCAGCAGGCCACTCTTGATAGCACTAGGTACTCACTTTCAGGCAGCCCATGTGCAAGTGCTATTGTGCCAATTATGCAGATCAACATACAAATTTCACCCTATGGCGGAAAGTTGATTATTTACGTTCACCCAATTGTCCATGGGACTTTTAGACGTTATCTTTGGGTCAATACCAAACAATTTCTAATGCGAAATGTTTGGTATTGTTTTCAATATTTGTGACCAATTGCCAAGATTTAGTGCAGTGAGATCAGCCATAATGGATGAGAGGATTTGGCCTGAGCTTTTGATAAAGTAATTAATCAAATTGACATTAGGATAATCAGCCTGAGCCATGTAGTTGCAGAAGGCTTAAGATGAAAACTAAAGTATTAGCTTGAGCTTTGGGAGGATAATCAGCCTGATCTGATGGTTGTCAAAGGGTTTATTTTCAGGTCAACCATCAGAATCTGACATATCCCCCCACTTAACTTGAACATAAGCCCTAAGATTCCCGATTAGTCTTCATTGATCTTCATCATTTCTTTTCTTTTGCCCAAGTTCCCAATGATACCAAAGTTGGATCTTCTATTTGGTAACTTTGGCCTGAATTCCCGATGAGTCTAGAGTTGGATCCTCTCCCCATCCTCAAGTGTTAACTAAAGTATTAATTAGAATAAAACCTATATATATGGGGTTTTTTGTTTTTTGTTTTTGTTTTTTTTTTTTTTTCCTTTTTCCTTTTTTCTTTTCTTGATTGGCCCATTTATTGAACCTTCTTAGGAAATTTTAATGGACTTGGTTGTATATATGGCTGGTCCTAATAGCCTTGGTTGTTTATATGAAATTAAATGTCTTCTCAATCACTTTGAATGGTCCTACCTAGATACAATCTAAATTTTGCAATTGGCCTGATCCATGGGTGTTGCAAAATAGGACTTCGTCATTAACTTCAAATTTGGTCAGTGTGTAGCGATTCTCTAAGTCCTTTTGATGTCAGACCTTTATAATGGAAAAGCTGTTGTTGAAGGCCTGAGCTTGAAGTTTGATTAAAGCATCCGTAAGCTTCTCAACGTATTGAGGATAAGTGTATTTGCCAGGTTCATCTAGGGCCAAACATAGCAGTGTTAGTAGGGCTGGATGTCTTCCATATAATACTTAAAATGGGGACATCCTGGTTGATGAATGGTAGGAGATATTGTAGGCAAATACTGCTGAACATAAATAATTACTATTTTTGGATGGTTTGGCTGAAGCTAAGTTCCTGATAATGTTCACCAATGTCCCATTTGCACGTTCAACAGTACCATTAGTTTTGGGTTGCTAGGGAGCAGAAAAAAACTTAGTACTCCCATTACTAGGTTGAACTTGGCAAGGACATTGGCATTAGAATTGGTTCTATTTATCAGTCATAATACCCTGGGGACATCCATGCTTGTGTATGATGTTTTCAAGAGCGAACTTGGCTGTAGTTTCCGATCTAACTTCCTGAATAGCCTTGGCCGCGACCCATTTGGTCAAATGTTTGATGGCTACAATGATATACTTGGCCTTCATATTGCTTGTTGGAAGTGGGCTGACAACATTAATAGATACAGTGTGCCAGGCAAACTTGGGCCAAACAAGCAGGTAAGATGTTCTTCTTTGGAATTCTTTTTCGCCTTTGCACTCCACACAGCATTCTAGCATTCCTTGGATGTTGAAATTCATTGACTCCCAGCAGTGGAATTGCTTCAGGTGCTCTTTCGTCTTTTTGGATCTTTCATGTCCTATGGCCTTATGCGCCGCCAATATTAGGTCTGTTTGGGACGAGAGTCTAGAAAAAATATACTTCTTGCCCTCAACATGCTTGTAAATCGACCCGTTTTCAATGGTTGTATTTTTTTGTAGATCCAATAAGATTTTTTGAACAGATTTGGGTTCATCTTGGTACTCTCCAATGACCATTTTCATAAACAACTCATCAGCAGCCCAACTAAGTGTTGCAATGGTGGGTAGTCAGGATAGGCAATTGGCGTTTCAGTGTTTTGCCCCATCTCAATACTCAATGGTGTAGTCATAAGCTTGAAGCTTTAATGCCCAGCGGCTAATCAGCCTTCAGTTTTCTTAAATTGTTCAACCATCTCAGGGAAGCATGATCAGTAACAATTTTAAAATACGTTCCAGGAATGTAGACCCAATTTGCTTGCAAGCATATATGACGGCTAATCATTCTCATTCCATCACCATGTAGTTCCTTTCATGAACATCTAAGGTCTGGCTAGCGAAAGTGACTGTATGTTCTTCCCTGTATTCTCCAACATGGGATAACACAGCCCCCACTGCTGTTAGGGATGCGTCAGTTTGAACAATAGATTTACAATAAAAGTCTGGATATTGAAAGAACAGGCGCACCCAATAGTGCTGATTGCAGTTGTTCAAATACATACTGGCAAGCTGGAGTACATTCTGATGGGACCTTATCTTTATATAGATAGAAAAGAGGCTCCCCAAGCTGTGAAAAACCGGTGATGTATCGGCTGTAGTAGCCAATCATACCTAGGAATACTTAGCTATCGTTCTTGGATTTGGGCCATTACATTTTGAAGATGGCATCAAGCTTAGAGGTTTGGGGCCAAAGACCCACTTTGTCAATTACAAATCTGAGGTATTCCAGTTGGTCTTTGAGGAACGGGCACTTTCTGGGATTGATTTTTAAGTGGCTGCTAGCCTTTTGTAAACCTTCTCTAAGTGTTACAGGTGGTCGTCAAATGTGCGGCTGAAAACGTTGATATCATCAAGTTACATTAGTACACATTATAACTTCAATTCTCCCAGAATTGTGTCCATAGCCCTTTGGAAAGTAGCTGGGGAATTACAGAGCTGATGCATTCTCGTCAGCTGGAATAGGCCCTCTTGGGTTATAACTGCATATTTCTCGCGCTCCTCTTTGGGAAGATCTATTTGCCAATATATACTGATAAGATTTATCGCTGAGAAGAACTTCGCACCCCCTAGCCTACCCAAGGCATCATCAATTCGTGGCAGAGGGTACAAGTCCTTTTTTGTGATGTTGTTTAACTTCTGATAATCAATGACTACTCGGTTGCTTCCATCCTTTTTCTTCATTATTATTATTGGTGCCGTCCATGGACTTTTTAAAGGGACTAACATGCCACAATCAAGGAATTACTTAGTATGCTTGGATACAGCTTCTTCTGATGATTTTGAGTAACTAATCAGGCATAATCAAATTGGTTTATGATCTCCAGTATCAATTTTATGGGTGATGCCCTTAGCACATCCCAAGTCAAAATCATCTTGTGAAAATAAATTCCAATATTTAGAGAATAATTCCTGAGCTTGGCTCTTCTCAGAGCTAGTCAAGTTGCTTAAATCGCTATAGGGATGACATTATTTATGCTGAGAAGGTCCTTATTGTGGAGCCCTAAATTGACAGAAAGTTTCAAATTCATGAAATGAGTGAATTTCCAAGGTAGGGAACAGATGCAGAAATATGATTGTTTGATGCCGTTTGATGGAGACGGGCTGATTTTTCAGGTTTTCACACAAGATGTGTATTTCTCCGTGGCCAGAAATGATAATACCAGGGGCAAATTTTGGTTCGAATTGAGATTTTGATTATGGTTGGTATACTTCACCATAAAGTCCTTCCAGGAAATTTATTGTTAGTCCCATCAGGACGATTACTTGATATCCAGATGGTATAATGATGCTTTGATTTGATCATAGTGGAATGTCCTTTGACTCATTGATCTTAGTGGGGAGTGGTTTTATCTTTGACCAAGCTTTGGAATACTCAATTGGGACGACTCCATCTTTGTAGGCCAGATTTATAAATAAGCTGGGTTTCTTTTTCTCAACTGCCCTATCCCAGTTATAGTAAAGTGGGATACCCTGGCCAAAGAATAGTGAGAGTATCATCCTTATTGGTAAAAACTCTATATCTTCCTAGTAAATTAGTCCCAATTAGGATATCATAGTTTGTATTTGAAATACTATAGCAGTTGCTGTTACTACAATAGTTTTGAATCTGAGAGGTAGGGTACTGTATGCACCCAGCGATTTAGTTGTATGCGCTCCAGCTGTTCCATATTCCTGACAGTGGGCAACTTCAGGCGCAATTTTCAGTTTTTTAATCAACTTTGTGCTAACTATATTGATAGGAGCACCACAATAGACAGTGGCCCAAACTCACACCTTGTTTACTGCTATGTCTACATAAGTATATTCAGAGTAGTTTTTAGAGGTATTTATTGTATGAATGTTGTGATCACTGCCCAATTCCACGTGAGATTTCAGACTTGAGCAAATAACCATGAAGTTATGTGCTAAGGTATCCATGGGATATGGCTACTTATACATTGTTAAGCTTAGGTAGGTCAGTTGAACATCTGGGTTGCAGGTCAAAACTCTGATCAATAATCTTTGTTGCATAAGGTTTTGATACCTTTGCTTGGGCTTCTTTGGTAATTTTCAAGAGTTTAGTTGCTTTTGCTGTGGCCCAAGTAGTGACCATCATGACATCATTAGCCACAATATAGTGGAGGTTATCTTCGGCAATATCTTTGGCCCTAAAGAGCTCGCCAGGGTCAGGAGGAATGGTTAGAACATTGGTAGAGTTGAAGCATTCTGCCTCTACTCCACCTGCTCTTTTCCCGCCTCACTGTAACTTCTGATTTCTAGAGCAACGTTGACCCCAGGCTTTTTGTTGGACCATATGTAGCATTGATTAGCATATTGCCCCCCGTTTGACCACAGTTGTGGCATGTATTTAGAATTTATTGTGGGGAAGGCCAACCAGGGGATGGACACTTCTGATAAGACATGAAGAAAACGAAATGTAGTAACAGGGGGGGCACCCCAAAGAATCTAATGCTATCTCCTGTTTCCAGCGGGAACGCCACAATTGGGAGGAGGGGGAATGTTTAAAGGGGCTGGAACCACGATTGAGCACATGTGGAGGAAGGGGTCAGATTTGATGAACCAAACTGGGAACCAGGAAGAGATCAACTGATGGCAATGCAGTGGGAGGTATCCAAACATCCAAGCTTGAAAGTGGTCCACTAAGTGAGACTGGAACTGGTGTACAGCTTCAGGGAGGGTGGGGGTGGAGCCTGCAATGGCATCCAAGACAATTGTGTAGATAGTCCACATGGCGATTACAACCACCAAAGCACAGAGGGAGGGTATAAGAAGGGAGATTATAGATAAAGCAAACATATCCCTAGACAAACTGAAGGGATGTGCCTGATCCTGGCAAAGCAGACGTTGCACCTCACGCCATATTGCTTTAGAGGTAGGGCACTTCTCCAGGCGGTGAAACAGCGCTCCATACTGGCCACACACGACACAGGATGAGTGTAAAGCATTAGAGCGCTCAGCAGTATGGTACACCCACCTCAAGCAGCGCCACACATGGGAACAGATATGAAGCAGCAGAAGAGGGTGGTGGGCGTATTTCCAAATTTATCTTCTGGGTTTCAAGGGAAACAGGATGTCCATCATGTCCAGGTAGTCCACCCTGGATAGGACATAGGGCCTTGTGGGTATCAAGCCATTAGAATGTTTTCTAGCCAGTACAGGTTTCGAACTCAAAACCTGCACTAGGGGTAGAAGCATTTTACCTACTTGGCTAACCACCCTTACAGTTGTGGCATGTAATCATCCTTTTTTGCTGCTTTTGCTCAAAATTTGGATAATAGTTCAGAATTTTCCCCCAGTCAGATATAGTGTTGCTTTTTGGGCCCAAAAATCTGAATTTTTGCTAATCCTTGGCCCAATTAGGGGTATTGAAATTATGGGAACAGCTTCTCAAGTAAATGGTAAGCTCTTGGAAAACCAGGCTTCCATTGAATGCAGCATCATGAAATTGTGCAATTCATGGAAGAGCATAACTGCGCGTTCCATTGCAATTTTAGCATCAAACTTATCTATTGTGTTGCACCCACACAGAACTTGTGCCTCATGTGAAAATCTGTCCACAAAGTCTTTAATAGTCTCATTCTGCTTAGATTCAATATTAAGAAGCTCTCTTTTTTGGGCTTCTAAGAATCAGGCCCAGCAAACTTTTTTGTCACTGCAATTTTGGTATCCATATAGGACAATCGTCACCCAAATAGGGCATAAGAGAAAACAGCTATGGGCATTTAATGAGTTAATCAGTGCTGATCTTTTTTCATGGTCTGATGCTCCCCTCATTGCTATTTCAAATAGCTGAGGATAGAGTGAACGTTCCCATTTTTATTGAACTTTGATAAATTTAAAGGTTTGAAGTCATCTCACCCTGTTTTAGGCATAGGGTTTATACTTCTCTTGAACATCTTGGTGTATCATCGTTCATAATCGGCCCTCTTTCCCGTTGGGAACTATCTGGAGTCAGGATTGATGCCAGGACTCCAGGTATAGAACTGATGTTCGAAATATTGGTTTCTTTATTGGTAACAATTCCCAATGATTCAATTTCATGATATTGCTCCAAAATACTTGATTCTGACGCTTGAATTCGGCTCTTAGTTAATTTTCCAGGCTGTTTTTTGGCCAAATAAGCAGAGCTTTTTCCTATTTCTCTTTGTCATAGCTGGGTGAGCACTGGCAGCTTTGCTTTTTAAGGGGAAAATTATTTTTTAAGGTTGTCATACTCCTCTTTGAATAAAGCTTGATTGCTTTTAATGTCTTTGGCCATACTTTCTACTTGGGAATTTGCCATTGATAATTGCATTCTAAATTCCCAATTCTCCTTAAGTAGTTTCAATATTTTTGGTATGCAATCCCAACACCACAGACCAAAGGTTTTAATTTACTCTTTGATCTGGGCATCCTATTCATCCCTATTTGGGATGGCTGGTTTTGCTGCAAGGTCTTTGATATTTTTGTTTACAGTATCCAGCTCAGCCCAAACATAAATCTCAAAGTCATTAACTTTTACATTTAACTCCAGGTGGTTTCTTTGGCTCAAAGTGGCATGTATAGTAAGTCTTTATGACTGAGATAATAGGAATTTGAATGTGTTTCTAGTTTTTGACAGCAGTTATTCATGATTTGTACCCATTTATGTGATAGCTCATGATGAGCAAGATCTTCTGTGGCTATCTTCAGACTCCTTCATAAAGAAGCCCCTTAAGGGTGTTTAATCTCCCATGAGCTTCATTGGCTTGTCCCATATTATCACAACTGCTTTTTGGACTTCAGCAAAATTGGAATTTAGTTTGTCCAGTGAATTCTGGGAAGATTGTTCCTTCTCTTGCACATAATAAATTTCCATGATTTTCAGATTTTGTTCCAGAAAAATTCGCTTGGTATGCTTAATTGAGGGTTGAACAAAGTTAACAAGGAATTTTTTGAGTGCTTGAATGTCTGTGAGACGTTTGGCAAGAGATGCCATGGTTGCGTCATGGTACTTCATGTATATCTCCATCTTGAGCGCCTGATCCTTAAGGTAGTAGAACAGGCTGAAGGAGGGATCGATTTTTAAAGTTTTAATTCTAAAGCCCTGATATAGGCTTTCCAGCATTGCTTTTACACTTGCAGATGTAAGATCAATTGGGCTTGTTGTATCTGAATGAGCTCCTCACTGTGACAAAATCCAGGGTGTATGAGGTACCCCCTTCAGAGCCTTGACAGCTGGTATTAAAAATAATCTGAAATTTCCTTGTTGCTATTTTCATCTCATTGTCTCTTTCTCATATGGCCAAATCTACCAGAAACTGGTTATGTGAACCCATATCAGAGAGTGTCACCGATATTAAGTGAGCACCAGTAGTGTAAAACCAAGAATCACTCACTCAATTATTGAAATCCTGCACACTTAATCAGGATGAGGTTTGCTGAATGATCCTCAATTTTTCAATGGCTTATGGTATTTTCACCGTTTGGAAACTCACTAGGCTTAATAAAATAGCCCTGACTCTTCTGGTCAATTTTGAGCATAATTTTCCCTTTAAATTTGGGAACTTCTTCCAAGGCAGGTAAATATACAAGCTGGGGATTCAGTACTTTAAGCTTGTTGACACTTCTTCAAAAAAAGATTCTGTTAAAAAACCACAAAAGAGATAAAACTGTCTTTAATAAGTGGATATTATTTTCTAGTCATTCATTAGGCCAGGCGCCGGTATATACCTCTAGGGCATCTCTTGGACACATTCAAGCACAAAATTTCAACAGATTATTTCCCACCTCAGTTTGGCCCTTGAACTTATATTACTGAAAACCTATTTCTAGGTTTATTGGTGGCAAAATACTCTCAAAATTGGGAGGATTTCAGGGACAAAAATTGTAATAAAAACGTGCAAAATTGTCCTAGGATCTTCTTGATCTGAATTTCATCATACTGCTGACAAAAATACATCTTTGAAATTCCTTCATCGATTGAAGTAGATGACATACCCCTAATCAGGATGTCAGCAGGCCTCTTTCAATAGCGCTAGGTACTCCCTTTTGGGCGGTCCATGTGCAAGGGATATCATGCTGATTACGTAGATTGACATATGAATTTCGCCCTAGGGCGGAAATTTGATTATGTTACGTTTGTCTAATTGTCAATGGAACTTTTAGACGTTATCTTTGGGTCAATCATGAATTATTTCTAATGCAAAATGTTTGATATTGCTTCTGATATTTGGGACTAATTGCTGATTTATATGTGCAGTGATAGTTGGCCATAATGTGTGAGTGGATCGAGCCTGAGCTTTTGATAATGTAATTGATCAAATTGACATTGATAATTAGCTCAAGACGTGTAGTTGCAGAAGGCTTAATGTGAGAACTAAAATCTTAGCTCAAGCATTAGGAGGATAATCGGCCCAATCTGATGGTTGCTGAAGGGTTTATTTTTGGGTCAACCACCATAATCTGACTATGGTTCTGATCAGAGACATGATTAGGCAACTTCCTTCCAGTACCCCTTGCTCTATGCTGGCCCAAATGCTCAACATCCTTGATGAAGCCTTTCGGCAAGAATTCAAGACTAATCTTTGGGCTCTAGTGCCATATTTAGAATATTTGGTTGTTTTCCAACTGCTTCTTCCTTTTATGCTGTTTTTCTCCCTAATCTGGAGTATCACATTTGGCTAATACAGGAATTTTGATTTTTCTTCCCTGGTCACGTTCTCTCAAGGCTCAGCTTCTGCTCAAAGAACTTAGATTTGACTGGGTCTAGTTTTGCAAGTGTTTGATCTTAAATAGAAATTGATGGCTTGTTCACTCCTACTGTCATACATCCTCCCTTCCCAAGAAGTGACAGGCAGAATCATCCCCAAATCAAGGATAACAAATAAAAAAATATAAAATATACCTTTTTATGTTTCTTCTTATATTTTACTTCTCTATATTATTTTTTTAAAATCCTTTTTGGGACATGAACTTTACTAAGTTCAGCGATCCATATTTTCTTTATTCCGCCAAACTGGTTCTTAGGTATACTCTGACCTACCAGGTTTCATAATTCAGAGGTCTTATCTTTTAATGCTTACCTTTTTTTGGTTCAGAGGTCCTTTTTTAGTACTTAACCAAAAATTGTCAGTACATAATCATATTAATGGTTCAGTGGCCTTTTATAAACACTTCCATTTTTCCTTAATCCACTGCTTTAGGTACTTTGCATGGAACCTGTTCATTATTCTACCATCAGTGAGGTCCTTGATGGAATATGCGTCTGTCACTGTCTTGGAATTAAACTCAGACGGACCTTACTACAGCGCATCTAATTAATCTCTTCTCCTGAAGCCATGCGTATTGCAATATGCTACCATATCACCTATATGGTATCCATGCAACGCTGGTCAGTTCTTATTGTACGTCATCTTGAACTTGCTCTTTCTCTTCAAGGTCCTATCAAATGTTTGTGATTACATTTCAATCAGTATGTTTGATAGTTAGATTAGGTACTACTCTGCACACATCCCCAATGTTGGTTCAAATACTGAGTATAGAATTGGCGGTAACTCAGCCTTTCTCCCATACAACAAATTGAGTGACGTTTTCCCATCGCTATTTGGTGACTGATGTTGTATGAAATTATCACCAGACTGAAGTAGGTTCCCAATGTGGAAGTTTTTTCACTGATCAGCTTTCTCATCATCAAGGCCAGCATTCTGTTTAATTATTCTACCAGTCACTTGTTTCCAGCCAGTAGGGGACTGACATGACACCTCAGATCCCAATTATCTCTACAAACTTTTGACCACAACATATGTGAAATTTGTTCCATTGTCACTCAACAAGACTTGTGGGCATCCATGGCAATATATGATTTGATCCAGAATAAATTACATTTTACTTGTAGCGTCCACTTTCAATAGTGCCTTTGTCATGACCCATCTTGTTAGATGATTAATTGAAAATATGATATATTTGACTCCCCCAATGCTCATATTCAGTGGTCACATTACATAAATGTACACTGTATGCCAGGAAAATCCTGAATGGATTAGTTGATATCTTGTGGAGTTCTTTTGTGGCTTATGCAACTGGCACTCTACAAAGCAAGCCAGATAATCGGCCACATCATAGTTGATAGACTCCCAGTAGTAATATTGGCGAATGTGGTCAGGTGTTTTCCTCAGGCCTCCATTCCCAAGAACCTTATATGTGGATTGAACTATTGCTGCTTGTTATGACAGTTTTGGAAATAGTACTTGTTTCCAATCGATTGTCTTAATAACTTGTCCATTCTTAGTCTCAGTGTTTTCTATCGCTTTTCAAAGTGCACCTTAGATTTCTCAGGGCTCATTCCCAATCTATCCATTAATCATACGCTGAAATAGCTCATCCGCCTGATGGTGTACCACTTTGACCATTGGTAAAATTGATAAACCTTCCACATTTTAATGGGCAGCTCCTTCTTGGTGGAAAATTATAAAGTTTTAAGCTGAAGTTTCAGTGCCCATTGGGCAAAGCGTCCTTCAAGTTCTTTCAGATTATGCAGCCAGTGCAGGGAGGAGTGGTCCATCACCACTTTAAGTGCGTACCATGGATATACACCTTAAATTATTTACAGGCATAAATAACAGTGAAGCATTTACACTCATTGACAGTGTAATTCCGTTTTGCTGTTAATAACATTCAGCTCACATAAGCTACTGGATGCTCCTCCCTGAGTTTATCCACCAGACTCAGGACAATAATAATCGCTGTCAACAAAGCATTGGTCTTTATAATAAATTCCCAAAATTTAAATTTGGATATTTAAAAACTTGAGTTCTTTCAGGCGCTGGCGTAACTCATCAAACAAAGCTTGAGTTCTTCATTCAATACAAATCCTTTCTTCAGATCCTTCAGCAAATGAGGAAGATGCTTGGCGATTTTTGCTAAATCCCTTATGAATCTTCATAGTATCTGACCATTCCAAGGAAAACTTAAATATCTTGGACACTCCTTGGGATAGCCTTCTGGTAAGTGGCTTTGATCTTCTGCATATGTGGCTGCAGCCCGCTGGAGTTAATGACAAACACCAGATATTCCAACCCTTTTTTGAAAGAGTGGCACTTCCAAGGCTTGATCTTCAGGTTGGCCATGTATAGTCTCTTATTAAGTTGTTCCAGATGGAGTAAATGGTCAGAGAAATCTTTACTGACACATGTATATCATCCAAGTACACCAGGACGCAGGACTACTTCAAGTCGTTTAGTATGGCATCCATGGCTCTTTGGAACGTTGCAGGCGCATTAATAAAGACCTTGGGGAACCAAGGTTGGTTGGTACAGTCCCTGCGCAGTCATGATCACGCACTTCTCTTAGTTTTCAGCTAGCAAATTGATTTTCCTATATCCCAGGGTTAGATCCATCAAGGAGAAATACTCCAATTCTCTCAGGCGGTCTGATGCATCATTGATTCGTTTAAGTGTATACAAATCCTTTTCTGTTATCTTGTTCAATCTCCAATTTTCAATCACTAACCAATTAGAGCCATCCTGTCATGGAAACGGCAGAATAAGTTTAGACTGGCCTGCCAGTTGGAATGTGTAAGCACCCAAAAAGCAAGCCAGAATGCCAGAGGCATTGCCAACTGGACTACTTGATATGGAGCCAGGCATTAAAAACAACGAAACATTGGTGCAGCAACATGGTGAGTGTGATCCCAACAATGAAGCACACTAAACCCACTCCTGACCCAGGGGGTCTTTCTGCAAGGGGTGGAATCACTGAGATAGTCTCGATAAGATCCTTGATACATGGAGCCATTTTAACTGGGGTGGCAAGGAGACAGATTCTCTCTTGCAACTGGTGGACATACAGCCACAATATCCCCATGTATTGCTGC